>JBBPBX010020467.1:16637-43345 GCA_038048925.1 Garcialebias charrua | reverse complement strand
AGGGACTGTGATGATATGAGCAGCCAGCCTTAAGAAATAAGGTGGAAGTTCATCTGGACCTGCAGATTTTTTAGGATCAAGATCATTTAACAGTTTATTTACCTCACTGACTGAGAATGGAGAAAAAGAGAAGGTGTGATTAACAGATGGTTGGCTTGTAGGAGGGATTTGATTTGTTGAAGTTTGATTATTAGATAAAGTGGCCAATTTTCCGTTTGTAACTGTATCAAATAAAGAACTAGAAGCAACAAAATGTTTATTGAAACAGTTCAGGATCTCGTGCTTATTTGACACAGGAACAGAGTCAACAAGAAATTGTGATGGGAGGTCAGATGATTGGGGGGTGCCTGAGAGAGATTTAATGGTTTTCCAGAATTTTTTAGGATCGTTTAGATTTTTGGAGGTCTGAGATAAGAAGTAGTTACGTTTTGCAGCTTTAATGGCAGTTGTGCATTTATTCCTTAGCTGCCGAAATTTCAACCAATCAGTGTCTGAGTGTGATTTTCTTGCTGCTGCCCAAAGATGATCTCTCCAGTGCAGGAGATCAGCTAGTTCAGGAGTAAACCAGGGGCTGTCACGGCCCTTTATCCTGAACTGCCGGAAAGGAGCGTGTTTGTTTACAAAGTAAATGAAACTACCATGAAAATAGTTCCAAGCGGTGTTCACGTCATTGATTTGTAGGATATGTTGCCAATCAAAGTGGGATAGATCCCAAAGGAATGACTGTTCACAGAAACGTTTCAAATCCCTTTTTTGGATTATTCTGGGCTTAGCAGGTGGAAGTTTAGTAGATCTAAGAGCTGCTATTACGGAATGATCACTCAAAACGTTAGCAAATACACCTATACCAGGAAATTTGTGAGGTGCATTTGTGAAAAACAGATCTAAGGTGGAAGATTTTTCGGGACATTTTAAGTTTGGTCTGGTGGGAGAATCGATAAGTTGTGTTAGATTGAGAGATAGGCAACATTCCCTGAATTTATCACAGAGGGGGGTCGACTTATTCCAGTCAATGTTGAAATCTCCTGCCATAACAATCTCATTGTGTTTTAAATTTCCTATGAATTCAGTCAGGGAGGATAGAGCTTCAGGTGTTGCGGAGGGGGGACGATAACAACCTACAACAGTTAAGGGCTGACCTCCTTTCAAACTGATGTTCACAGCTAAAGCCTCAAACTGGTTTGCGATTGTTTTTTTAGACGCAATCGTGGCAGCCAAAGAGTCTCTGATGTAAATAGCGACTCCACCTCCCTTTTTATTACGATCACAACGATAGATCTTAAATTCATTGATTGCCAAGTCATTTTTCGAAACAGATTTTTTGAGCCAAGTTTCAGAGATAACGATCACATCTGCCCCAGAAGAAGTGATTAGGATTTTCAGTTCATCAAGTTTTTTTAGAAGGCTACGAGCGTTTACATGCAGAAAACGGAGACCAGAAATATTTTTAAACTCATTAGGTGTACAGTAGTTAGTAATTGGCCCTGGGTTGGGCTGAACCCCTGAGATCATTAACAACAATAATATCAGACATTTACCTGACTTAAGTTAAGTCAGGTTGACCTGACTTAGGTTAAAGGATTGAAGAGAATTTATTATTGTAGATTTTTATTTTATTTTACAGATCAGTTAAAATAAACTTACCATGCTCTGTTTAGTAAAATACACTACACAGTGTTACTCACTGCTTCGGCTGTGCTGAAAGTGAACCTTAAAGTGAACGGCCATGGCTTGAAAGCAGTCTTCATGCGCCCTCTGCTGGGTACATTATACAATTATGACAGGTTTCCAGCCTTTTAGGCATGAAAATTAGAAGTGTTTTTATCTGCACATAACAGGACAGTTATCACAGATACCGATATGTTCCCAAACCCCTTTATCGGCCTAAGATTTTGGCCCCACCAATATATCGGCCAAGCTCTAGTATGTATTATAGCATGTAAACGTATGTACAGGTAGTCCTCTGGTTATGATGGTCTCGAGTTACGACGTTTTGTGGTTACAATGCATCTCCCATAAAAAAATAAAATAATAATAATAATTTTGAAAAGCCGAGTTACGTAGTTTACGGTTTTACATCGTAAACGTAGCGGCGGAAGAATACTGCACTGTACTCTCTAAAAAAGCTAAGTCTGGTCCTCTGGACATTCAAAAAACAAACAAAACTGTACTGTGAACGCAGTTTTACACCGTAAACGGAATGCGGAATACGGCAGATGGACCGAGCTGGACGGCGGTTTTACGTCGTAAACGTAATAAAGAATACGGCCGATGGACGGAGGAATACGGCGTCACCAGCATCCCAGTAGGCCATAACTCTTTTTTCCCTTCATTATGGCTCCCAAACATGTGTGTTTTTTGACAATTATGTAGGGTACTGTGTTAGGATATGCTAAGTGCTTGGTAATACAGTACTGTACATGTATATGGTGCAGTATCTACGTATATTTCGACTTACGTCGAAAATCGGTTTACGACGCCGCGTAGGAACGGACCTACGCCGTAAGTCGAGGACTACCTGTATATGTATTCATTTATACAAATTGTAGGTTGGTGGGTGGGTGGTTATGGCATGGTATGTATGTATGATAGACTAGAAATATACTGTATATACAAATAAACAAAATCCACACAAAATCTAAATCTGACAGCAATGAATCATAAAAACATAATTTTTCCATTTGCTGTTACATGGTAAAATTATTAACATTAACTCATGTACATTTTTAAGTGCTTATCTCTACAGCCCAGAAAAGTTAATTTAAATTAAGTTTCAAAGGCCAATTTTAAACTGTTTTCAAGATGGTTTTGTGGAACTAGAGCAACTTATGGAATACATTACAGAGTCAAAAATGTAGAACTAGATCTAAATCAGCTTTGTGTAAGTTTATTCAGATATGAATCAGTGTCCTGCTGCGCCAAGTCCACTCCAACATGGCCAGGAGTTGGTTATTTCTTCATCATCTTTTTGTTTAAAGATATTTTTAAGCTTGAATTACTCGACTCATATGTTGCGGAACATTGAGCAGCAGTAAACTACTAATAAAAGTGCACTTGTTTTGTTAGTTTTTCCATCGTGGCTCCATTAATCACAGAACAAATTGAGTAAGCGGTGAGTTACGATTCCTTTCACGGAGCTGAAATAATATCCTGCAGTGATGATTGCAGCTAAAGGTGGGTTTGTGTTATTCCACCGGTGATGTATGGCCGACTCTCTGCAGATGGAGGCAAAGCTCAGGGAAACCGAGCAGTCGGCATCATTAGAGTGCAGAGATACAGTATTGTGTTTACGGCTGCAGAGAACTTCTCCTTGTTTGTTTCTTTTTTAGAATATAACTGTGTTTAAGCTTTTTGGTTTATAAAGAAACTTTAATAAAATAAAGTAGGATGGTGAAGGCCAGCAGATGGTGGTGTCCTCACTCATTTGTTTCAAGTCCTGAGCATGTTTCATCATCTTTCTCATACAAACACTTGTCTCGCTCTGGTTTTCTTTCTCTGCCTGTTTCAAGTAAAATAGGTAAATAATTACTGAAACGTTTGATTGAATCAACATTAATTTACCCGTGAGTTTGTGTAATTTCACCATTAAATGCCACAAAGGAAAACTGCACTCCTAATTTGAGTTTTACCTTTTAGTTTCATCTGATTTTAAAGGGAGCATATGAACAATTAATATCTTACCTGTTGTGGACAGCTCTTTAATAATAATAATAATAATAATAATAATAATAATAATAATAATAATGAATTCAATTTATACCGCACTTTTCATTAATACAAATCTCAGTGCTAATCTTTGAACAACCTCAGTGTGGCAAAAAAGTGTGGCAAAAAACCTCAGTGTGGCAAAAAAACAAAGCCAAAGTTTATTAATAAAGGAAGGTGTGGATGTTTTTGTCTGAATCTTTATGTGTTTGCATAAATCGCACAAAACAGTTGACTACTTTTACTGAAACTTTCAGAAATTAATTACAGTGATGCGAATGACAATAAAGAATATCTGTACTGGATGTACATCTAAACCGTTAACATTTAGAGTGAACCCAATTAAATATGGCTGCTGAAGCTAATCAAAGTTTGTAAACTCAAACATGATTGTAAGTCAGTTTTACAGACATTGGTGTCGTAGTCGCTGAGCCATCCCCAACACACCCGTTGAACAGATATCACAACTCGCAATATTGCATGAGATTGTGCATCGCCATATTATTGTAGGGATATAATACTAGTTGGTTTTGCTGACTGTAATAATAATAATAATAATCATTTTATTTAAAAGCGCCTTTAATGACACCCAAGGACACTTGGGTACAAATTGACTTGACTGTACAAATATTCCAGATGAAAGATTTGAGTAGATTTTATCTGACACAAACTTATCATCAATATTCACGAGTTCTCTCTTTTTCAGGTTAATATCAATAATTCTATGACTAGACCAGATGTAATTCACAGGAAACGTTAAACTTATGTTGGTCCAGCAGGACTGGACCATTTATTTAACATAATTATAAATTACATCACAACATGATCGATCAGTTTCCTATTATTAACTTCAGCACAGATGAAATACGCGTCCGTAACTTCATAGGAACAACCAAAGGTGGGCTCCAGACCGCTAGGGAGCGCTAATGCGCTAATCCGCTTATAGCGTACCTAAACAATTTATCAGCGTTACAGCGGTTTGCCTAACTTTTATAATTCATAAGCGGATTTGCTCTATTTTTATTTAAAATGCAGTACCGTTAATAACTAATTATCTATCAGTAAAAACGAAAAAAACTTATTAACGGGCCCGGACGACTGCTAACAGACCATATCCTGTCAGCGTCGGATGTGGTCCGTGACAAAAAAGCGTCCCCTCAGTCTCTTTGCTAGAGCGAGCGCTCTCAGTTAGCAGCCAGTGTGTTACTCTGCAGCCTTATTGCTTGTTTTCGAAGAGTCAGACGAAGAGTTTTTAACATGGAGGGTGAACTTATGGATGTTTCTCAGCGGCCTACGCGACGCGTCTGGATTTTAAAAAGTATTTCGCATTTGCCCTCTTCAAAATGGCGGCCGCGACGGCCACAGAAGATAAGGACTTTCCATGAAAACACGGTAAAAACAATTATTTCTTTGCTGAGAAAAATATATTTCTTAGCTGACTTTATAGCACAAGGTTTTTCTGAGCTTAACCGGTTCAAATGGTCAAATCTGCTGGTTTAAAAAAAGTATTTCGCCATTTGCGGCCGCCATTTTGAAGAGGGCAAATGCGAAATACTTTTTTAAATCCAACAGATTTGACCATTTGAACTGGTTAAGCTCAGCACAAGGTTTTTCTGAGCTTAACCGGTCCAAATGGTCAAATCTGCTGGTTTAAAAAAAGTATTTCGCCATTTGCCCTCTTCAAAATGGCGGTTAGCGTGTTAGCATTAGCGTCCGCTAGCATTGCTAATACATAAGTGCTTTTGAAATTGCGGACCTAAATAAATCAATAAGTGCTTTAGAAATAGCGGAACAAATTTTTGGATTAGCGCTACCCAGCACTGGGAACAACAGAATAAAGTTATGGGTTTTAATAACTTATACTGCAGGCTCTTAACTTAGTTTGTTGCTGACAACAGATATAAAGTTTAAAGGGAAGTTTTTTAGCATAAGGAGAAGGAAAGGTGGAAAAGAGGGGGTGAACTATCTTGAATGTTTATAACCAGAACATGACACGTGCTCCGTGCGGTCTCCAGCTGAACGTATCCGTGTGTAAACAATCAGCGACTTTACCTTTGACGGTCTGCAAAGAGCGATCGGGTCCTTGAAGTCCGATGAGGTCAGTCAGTTTACCTTGCGCTTCTCACGTCTGCCTTTGGCCCACTGAAGTAATGGCAGTCTGGTTGATTTTCAGAATAAAGGATTCCTTGAAGGAACCTCATTCAGATAGAACTTAGAGTTCAAGTGAGTTTACAGCAGTCTTGCTATAGGCTCTTTGCACCTACGGCGCTGACGTCACATCCGCCTGAGCGGATGCGGCTCGCTAGCTTCCGCTTTGAGGAACTTAGACAGCTAGAAAAGAGAAACTCGCGTTTCAGAAGCAAGTTAGACATTATCACGAACACTGTTGTGTCCCTAAGCATGCTGATGTAATGGTGTTTTAATTTTCCACTGACTTTTTTTTCTGGATTTTTTATTTTCATTTTCCAGATTCTTTTAATTTTCCACGGAGGATCCTCCAGACACAGAAAATTGCACGTCTGCGAGTTCACATTGGCTGTTGAACTGGACCGTTGACGCTTGGTCCAAGTTCTCAGCTTAAAAAAGAAAGTCATTTCATGTCAACTTTCTCCTACCAACTCGAGAGAGAAGTTAGATGTGAAGGTTTTAACTGAGACGTGACCCAGAAAATGTGTTATTTTCTGATTGGCCGAATGGCATCAGGAGATGATGTGAGGGTGACATCAACACGTTGAAAGGGGGTCAAAAGATTAGTTTGTCAGAAAGATAAAGTGTTAGTTTCAGATGTCAGCATTTTATGATAAAACTGATTCCTTTGCCTTAACACTTTAAGCAAAATACTGTTGGTTTGATTAAAACAACGTCATTAAGCATCACATATGGGACCTATGTTAATGATAATAGCAAAAACAGATATTATTCATCTGATTATTAATTAGGACAAAAACAAAAGTCTCTTCTGAGGAGATTGTCCTGAGCTCAAACTAAAATGAGATAAACAGTGTCACTGAATCTTCACTGTAGGTTTGAGAAGAGAAATCCTTCATGAATAACATTTTGAAATAACATTTGCTTTCCAACTTGAATTAAACAGTTTTTTGACTATCAAACATTGATTCAATAATGCTTATACAAGTAACACGGTTATTCATTTGATGACATTTGAATTAACAAAAATAAAGGAAGTCTCTGGGTGACTTATTTGTGTTTTGATTCAAATTAAAGTAATAAAAGTGTTACTGTCCCTTCAGGAATTAACTCCCAGAAAAGTTCATTACTGTAGTGGGCATGACCGTGTCCACTCTGATACACCTGTGCATTTTTGAACTGTTCCAGAGATGACCTTTACTGACCTTTCAGTAATCTGACACTTAACACAATTTATTTTATTAGCTTGAATCAAAGGACAGATTCACTCAAAAGAGACTATTTCTATCTTTGATTTTGTTCTAATACAAAATATAATCAGAGCATCACCTGTGTTTATTCATGAACAGTGTTGTAATTTACAATATGTCTTATGATCACATATGTATATGCTGTGTCATTTCTACAAATGAAAAGGTGTCAAAGTTCAGATAATATGTCAAACTGCCTTTCTCAGAAGTTGTTTTTGTTGAGTTTCAGCTAAAACTCTCACTAGCGTCTGAAAGTCTCCTCACTAAGACACTTTTCCTAAACAATTTCTCTCTGCTCTTAATCTCACCTTGAATCGTGATAACAACAAGTGAACTGCTCGACTGGTTCTTTTTTGGACAAATCGGGAAGAGACAAGTCTCTCTCCTCTCAGATCTTCTACTAAGCTTTTGCTGGAACGAGAGAAGTCTGCTGGTGTAAGCCTCAGCATGAGGTCTTCCCAAAGAGCTGGATGAACGTCAGTCACACGCTAAGGACACGTCATTCAGTTAAAGGACTAATAACATGTTGTTATGAGTCCACTTCGAACCGAGCGTAAGCTCAAAACTTTGTTTATTCCTTCCTGGAATAAGTTATCTTGAGCCAGAGGCCAGGAGCTGACGCATTTTCTGATGACCAACGCGAAACCAGGAGACGTTGGAAGGTAAACGAATAACCTGCTCAGATGTACTGGCCCCGCAAGGACCCGTGCATCTGAAAAGCTACAAGGTCTTCTCTTACCGGGCTGTCGTCAAAAGGTAAAGAGCTGTTTACAAACGTACCTGGAATTTAGCAGAAGTTGGATGGAAAGTGTCATTTCTGGTTACACTCAAGATAAATAACTTCCTCCTTTAACCTCTCCCTCTTGAATCTCTCCATCTCAATTTCTAAGCTGGTAACTATATTTAAGCTAAGAGCCACAGACTAAGTATAAAGACATCCTGTATTTATGTCTGTTGTTACAATTTAAATGTGCTGACGTATTAAATTGCAAGAAAGTGAAATCTATCAATCAAGTGTAATGGTGTTAATTTAGTTGATTTACGTGACCAACACCATTTATGGTGGGGATGGCGTGCTGTTGACCTCAACTCGGGATGTTGTGAGTCGGTGGGCGGAATACTTCGAAGACCTCCTCAATCCTACTGGCACGTCTTCCACTGAGGAAGCGGAGCCTGGGGACTTTGGGTCGGGCTCTCCAATCTCTGGTGCTGAGGTCGCCGAGGTGGTTAAAAAGCTCCGCGGTGGCAAGGCTCCGGGGGTGGATGAGATTCGTCCTGAGTTCCTTAGGGCTCTGGATGTTGTGGGGTTGTGTTGGCTTACGCGACTCTGCAATATCGCGTGGACATCGGGGGCAGTTCCCTTGGATTGGCAGACTGGGGTGGTGGTTCCAGTGGCGGACTTAGACATTTTGGGGCCCCAGGCAAACCTTTGTAAAGGGGCCCTGTACTGGTCTGTCGTGGTGAAGAGGGAGCTGAGTCAAAAGGCAAAGCTCTCAATTTACCGATAGATCTACGTTCCCACCCTCATCTATGGTCATGAGCTTTGGGTTGTGACCGAAAGAACGAGATCTCGGATACAAGCGGCTGAAATGAGTTTTTTCCGCAGGGTGGCTGGACTCTCCCTTAGAGATAGGGTGAGAAGCTCGGTCATCCGGGAGGGACTCGGAGTAGAGCCGCTGCTTCTCCACATCGAGAGGAGCCAGTTGAGGTGTTCCGGGCATGTCCCACCGGGAGGAGACCCAGAGGAAGACCCAGGACGCGCTGGAGGGACTATGTTTCTCGGCTGGCCTGGGAACGCCTTGGGATTCCCCCAGAGGAGCTGCTCCAAGTGGCTGGGGAGAGGGAAGTCTGGGCCTCCCTACTTAGGCTGCTACCCCCGCGACCCGACCCCGGATAAGCGGAAGAAGATGGATGGATGTTTTATTATTGCAATAAAAGGCTCTAAATCAAGTCTTACACCAAAATTCAACAACACTAAATAAACACAAACAAATAGAGAGGGTAGATGTGAGCAATACAGTAGAAATATATTTTCCTAAATTATAAGATTTTCACAACTTTAATTCTTTTAACGTTATATTACATATTCTGTAACAGGGAACAGTTGTTAGATCAATGTGAAAAAGTGAGTGTGTGTAGTTGAGATGTGGTACTTTGAGATTAATTCACACACTGGCTCGATATGAACAGCAAGATGTCCAGGCATGAGACACTTTTTACAGCATTAAGTGATCATGAATTACCTTGATTATTCAGCTGGACTTCTATGAAAGTTGTCTTCTGTCTTGTTTCTGGTCTTTAATGATGCATGTTTAAAGACTGCATCTGAAAAAAACAACAAATGTTAGTGTTGGAGGAAATAAAAGAAAAAATAAGACATTATTACATTTAACACATGTGAAGGCTCTCATTTATCCAAGTTTCCATAATTAAGACTGAAAGTTTTGACTTCTTTTTAAACCTTAAAACTTACACAGACTGTAAGACGTACTGTAAACTAAATGACTCAAATAATGTCACAGATTTTCCCACCTGGATTATTGAGCATGCATCAGGGAATGTCACTTTTCATTCATATCAATTTTTATATTTTAGATAACATTTTAATTTAGCAATCCTAGCCTTTTGATTCTGTTGTTTTAAACTTACAGTGGCATTTCTGTCCAAAGCAAACCTGTCATTATTAAAAAACACATTTTTGCATTACTCTGAAAGCTATAAGTTGTGCTTTATAATGTATTTAATGGAGGGACTATGGACCAAATAACAAAACAATGATAGTCTGATGAAGTTTTAACAGTCAAATATTTTGTAAAATGGTTGAGAATTTTTTTTTATAGATAACTGTGGAATATTTTAGATCTATTCTATTCAATGTAAAGTCCGAATAATTTAATAATACTGTATACTAAGCAAGCAGGGCAGAGAGCTAAAGTAGGTAAAATATATAATCCCCTCTCTCCTATTTAAGTCAGAAGATTTAGGTCGAATATCTTTTAATATTTTGATACAGAAAGAAAACGTGAAAATAGTGGTTGTCTCAGCTGATTACTGTTAGGATTTCTTTTACCCAACCTACAAAATAATTTCTAAAACTCGTACCTCATCTTGCTGAATCCTCGTCTTTATCTTCATCTTCTTGAGTCACTGCCTCGGCGCCACTTCCTCCTGGATCCTGATGTCCGGCGGCGGTTCCGCCACACTTTTAAATGGGCCGCTGCCGCTCGTGACCGTCATTAACAGTTGATGAAGTTTTAGAATTCGACCCATTAAAAAGGTTGTCACTTTCGGTAGTGAAGAAACATACGTTATTGTTTTTTGACGCTTTTTACGTTTTTCAGCTCCGCTTTCTGTCTCCTGTCTCCCGCTTCCTTCTCAGTAAACAGCAGCGAGCATACAGCACTTCCTGGATTAGTGGGTGACGTCATGACGCATGACGGAATAGTCCATTTTAGTAGGGGGGAACAGAACTCAACCGTTTTTTCTGTTGCGTTTTTAAAGATAGTTTTCATCGTAACTATAATTATTTTTATGTTAAACGTACATTAACAAGCAGGAGCAATGTTAGGGATGTAGGTGATGGCTGGGGTCCCTGCTTATTGGCGGCCCCTGCTCATTGGCGGCCCCTGCTGATTGGCGGCCCCAGGCCACGGCCTCCTTCGCCTGAATGGTAGATCCGCCACTGGGTGGTTCCCCTATTCAAAAAGGGGGACCGTAGGGTGTGTTCCAACTATAGGGGGATCACACTCTTAAGCCTCCCTGGTAAGGTCTATTCAGGGGTTCTGGAGAGGAGGGTCCGTCGGATAGTCGAACCTCGGATTCAGGAGGAGCAGTGTGGTTTTCGTCCTGGTCGTGGAACACTGGACCAGCTCTACACCCTCAGCAGGGTCCTGGAGGGTGCGTGGGAGTTTGCCCAACCAGTTTACATGTGCTTTGTGGACTTGGAAAAGGCATTCGACCGCGTCCCTCGGGGGGTTCTGTGGGGGTACTCCGGGAGTATGGGGTACCAGGCCCTTTGATATGGGCTGTTAGGTCCCTGTACGACCGGTGTCAGAGCTTGGTCCGCATCGCTGGCAGTAAGTCAGGCTCGTTTCCGGTGAGAGTTGGACTCCGCCAAGGTTGCCCTTTGTCACCGATTCTGTTTATAACTTTTATGGACAGAATTTCTAGGCGCAGCCAAGGTGTTGAGAGGATCCGTTTTGGTGGCCTTAGAATCGCTTCTCTGTTTTTTGCAGATGATGTGGTCCTATTGGCTTCATCAGCTCGTGATCTACAGCTTTCGCTGGAGCGGTTTGCAGCTGAATGTGATGCGGCCGGGATGAGGATCAGTTCCTCCAAATCCGAGGCCATGGTCTTGAGCCGGAAAAGGGTAGCGTGCCCTCTCCGGGTCGGGGAGGAGGTCCTTACCCAAGTGGAGGAGTTTAACCGGGAGGAGACCCAGAGGAAGACCCAGGATACGCTGGAGGGACTATGTTTCTCGGCTGGCCTGGGAACGCCTTGGGATTCCCCCAGAGGAGCTGCTCCAAGTGGCTGGGGAGAGGGAAGTCTGGGCCTCCCTACTTAGGCTGCTACCCCCGCGACCCGACCCCGGATAAGCGGAAGAAAATGGATGGATGGATGGATGGATGGTAGTGTCTTTGGCATACCAAACTAAGTTAATGTTTCCATTGTCACTCTATGGCTTCTGTTTTACTTATCCATCATAAGGATCACAGAAATATTGGGTAAACGGAAAAAGAAAAGAATCCGGGAAATTACTATTCAATCTGAATAAGTAAATAAATTAAGGTAAAGATGTCAGTATTAATATTGACCTCCTATATATCCTTTACATTACTGAGAGCGATCAGAGAAGTGTTTCTGAGGTCAAGGTTGTATCAGAGACCACCGTCTGGTTCACTACATTATCAAGGTTTGAAAAGCCAAAATATATATATATATAATAATAATAATAATTTACTTTGTTTAATCTCAATAAAAGACCTTAGGTCAAAAAACACAAAAGGCCTATGCAGAATAACAGTATTCTTTGTAATTTGATACTTCTTTACTTTCACCTCTTTTCACCAAAGCTTTTAAAATACCACATTAGCATTTAGTGTAGTCTTGAACCATGAGAGGTTATTTTTTGCTTATGAAGCAGTTTTGGTGTTCTCATGTGTTCCTGAACAGAATAATGTTCTCATTTTATTCCTCCTTCACTCGTTTCTTCAGCCGTTCACTAATAAAACTACAGCAGACTGCTTCGGCGCACGGCTATTTAAATCCACAGACGCATCACGGGCTGTCTTTCAGGGTCCATTACAGGAGCTAATATTTACATGTAGAGCGCCATGGGGCTTGGAGCCCAACACCTCCCCTCCGCCTCCCTCCCTCCCTCTCTCAGACACATCCTCCCTCTCATCCTCCCTCTCATCCTCCCTCCCTACACATCGCACAGAGGCAGTCCGTTCGTCTGAAAGAGCGAGGGAACGCCACAAACTGTCAGAGCTGGATTCTCCACAGCTGTGAGGAAGTGAGTTGAGCTCGTGTGGACTTTTTAAAATTATTATTCAAGTTTGTTTGTTACTTTTTTAAATATTTTTTAATGACATTGAGTGACAAGAGGTCAGTTTCTTGCTTCTTACTCCCCCCTCTTGACCCAGACTGGATTTAGGAAGTGACAGATCAGCAGGTGGGTGCTGGAGGTCCCTTGGCCGGTGCTCGTGGGCCGGCGTAGCGCTGGAGTGGGTGCAGGGGAACTGGAGTGCAGGTGGTGGTGGGAGCACTGGTCCTGGTCCTGGTCTTGAGGGCGAGGAGGCCGGCTCGGGCTCCGGGTTCGGCTCGGGATATGGTGGTGCAGAGTGGACGGAGGGGGGAGCGATGCTGAGCACCATCTGGGAGACGGAGGGGCTGCAGACGGTGGGCATCGTGGTGCTGGTGTTTGCTTCCATCAAACTCCTTCACATCCTGGGACTCATCAGCTTCTCAGAGGGTAAGAGATGAGAAAATGAGAAGAGGCAGCGAAATGTCTGGAGGAGGGAGACCAATGATGCGCTGTCAGGCTTAAGTGATCCAATTGGTCCTAAGAAGTCTTTTAAATTGGAGACGACTGCAATCTGAGGTCAAGTGGAAGAAAAGTGTCCGTTTCCTGTGAGGTTGAGATGACATTTTTCTGTGGTTTCTGCAAGATTGCAACACCGAGGCAAGTTTTCTGGTACTTAGCCATGAGAAAAGAGCGGCTGCTTCCATTTCTCATCGCTCTCTGACTTTTTGTTGAAAAGTGAAGTCGGATGATAATGTGTTTTCTGGTGTCTATTACTGTACTAAAATATCTCAAAATCCACTGAACTCATTTTAATGAATCTTTCAAAATATGTATATAATGTATATACATTATTAATAAGAACAAAACTGAGAACCAACCTGCTTAATGGTGTAGTGGCAGGGGAACCGACTTGGGACCCGAAGGACCCAGGTTCGAACCCCAGTCACGGCATAACTTGTGGTGTGTTTGAGCAGCACATCTCATCCCAATTGCTCCCCGGCGCGCTTTCTATGGCTGCCCACTGCCCCACCTGGTGGTGATTGGGTTAAATGCAGAGTCAAATTTCGTCTTGTATGGAAACACACACAGATGACAAAAATGTGACATTATTATTATTATTATTAAAGGTGGCTGCCACTGCCAAGTGACCTTTTAAAAACACAAATACTGTATGTATATAATTTTGAGTTTTGCAGATGTGCTAAAAGTGGTGTGGTAGTAACTGAGTCATTATCAATATATACTTGGAGCATGAAGATATTTTACCGTTACTTTTCAGGTTTGACCAGAATGTCTATAGTTCTGTTTTTCTCAACATTAAAATGGTAAATGGAGCTTATTTATATAGCGCTTTCCAGCCCCCTATGAGGGGCCCCAAAGCGCTTTACAATACCAACCATCCACCCATTCATACACACATTCATACACCGGTAGCGGCAGACTGCCATGCAAGGCGCTTTCCAGTCCTACCGGGAGCAACTCGGGGTTAAGTGTCTTGCCCAAGGACACAACGACACATGGTGTGGGGAACCGGGATTCGAACCGCCAACCTTCCGATCGGGGGACGACTGCCATTACCACTACGCCACGGCCGCCCCACATTAAATGAATAGTTACCGTAGTTTAAAAGCTTTAGCATGAAAGCTGGTGGGTGATTCCTTCAAGAAATTATCTTTCTCTCATTTCCACAAATTTTCACTTTTGTGAGTTTTGGTCAAAACGCAAGAGCTTTGGAAGCAAAACTATTTATTTTAATGTGCATCCATTTTTATACCCATAATGAAGACGGTCTGGATTCTGTAAATACTAACATTTGGAAGTTCACGTGGGGAAAATCAGCCACTCATTTGTTTTTGTCTGTGTTTTTATTTGTGTTTATTTGCTGTCAAACAAAGTATCTTTGTACCCCATGTACAATGACAATGAAGCTTATTGTTATTATTTTGGCCAGTAAACATGATTATCCCTGCCAAAGCCTAAAAATCTTCAACTTTGGGGGCATCAGAATTTCTTAAAATACTCCTGTAACCTTACATTGACATTACTACCCTCTAATGTTCCTCCAGGGGAAAAATTACCACAGGAAAATCCCATAAATGCAACTTCTGATCCCATAATTATCATATTGTAAAACGATGCATTGCTTTCCTTGATGTTTATTTTTATACCTTTTTCTATATATTTTAAATTTTTATATTAGCTTACTCATTGACACTTTGCTTTTCACAGTTGAGAGCTTCCATAACATTTTACTGACACAGACTACCACAGAAGATGTTGGTCTTCCCGGGCTGGACGTTGTGGTGTTCCGGCTCTCTGACCAACTGTCTTTGTTTGGATATAACGAGCAAAAACACACTTGCATGTTGCCAACTAAACATTTGGTGTAAAAAAGCAGTTTTACAAGAGTACAGGCTAAAGAATTGGATGCTGCACGGCTCAGAAAGACTGACCCCCATTGGTCTGAATGAAATCAGGGCATCAGTAGCAGATGCATTGTGCTCCAGCAACTAGTAATATATCCAGGTCAGTAAACGCAACAAATGCAACAGAAAATGGTGTACATAAGTTGAGTTTTAAAAAACATTAGTAATAGTAATTTTTAAAGGATGAAAAAAATACTCCATGTCACATCAAGCCACATGCCTTTGTTTTTACGAAAACAAGGCATCATCTTCAGCTGCCTGATCTGGAGGGTCCGGTGCGTTGGAGGGTTTTCCTAAAACTTGGGAATGGACTTTTTTTATTATCACAACAACACCAACGAAAAAAAATAATAAAATAATAATAATAAAGCTTTTGGTTTAAAAAAAAAAACACTTAAAATTAAAGACCCTTAAAGAGTTGGTTATAATTCTAAATGACTGATGAACCATGAGAGTTTTTTTTTTTTGTGGGAAAAAATATATTAAATATCCAAAAAAGCTAAGTCTGGTCCTCTGGACATTCAAAAAACAAAACAAAGCAAAAAAAATGTAGAAACGTTTCGTCTTTCGTCCGAAAGACTTCCTCAGTCTGAGAAGCTGTGTTCAGCTCAGTCTTATAAATAGCACCCTCTCACAGTGGATCAACCAGTTGGCTGATGACAGCCGAAACCAGCTGCTCACATGATCAAGGAGGACCATCAGCCTAACGATGGATCGTTAGCACCCTGATGGTTGTTTGCTATTCACAGAGGGCTGAGTGATACTAGCAATAACAGCATTGTAAGAGGGGGACAGTTGAACCGGAGGCCTCCACCTCTGTTTAATGATGGACGGTTTCTTTTCACAAAGTCTTTCGGACGAACAACGAAACGTTTCCACATTATTTTTTTTTGCTTTGTTTTGTTTTTTTGAATGTCCAGAGGACCAGACTTAGCTTTTTTGGATTTTTCTACCTGGATTACAGTATTGAGCATGCATCAGGGTATATTAAATATTATATTTTCATGCAGTTATGTCATGTGGTTGATTTTCCCCTTAATGAGCACTTACTGTTATAAAGTTAAAGGACCTTCCGGGGGTTAATTAAGCACAGAACGTGTCCCTGTAACATAAACAGTTGAGTTAAAACCCACCGCGGACGTCTGATTAAACTCTGAATTTAAAGCCAGCTCTCTTATCAGACGTCCGCTCCGTAAACACACATTGTCTTCTAATTAGGAAAATCAATCCAAAGTAAACAGAGAGATGCAGGGCGACCTCCCTCGTGACCTCAGAGGCGTGTTTAGGTGGAGTGTTATATGAACGACACGGGAGCGGTGTGATCGTCTCACGAAACAGTGAACCCCCTGCTGAGCGCAACAGTTTAAGCGCTTCATTAAGCAGCTTCAGCGTGCGCTCGCTCCTCGCGCCGCTGCTCCAAACACGGCCGATGTAAGATTTGTTGTTCCTGCGGTGAGACGATGCTGAAAGGACCCACCTTAGATCCGTTCCCCACACATGTCTCAGTCTGATTACTCGCAGAGCGTCGGAGCTGTGAACCTGTCGAACTGTACAAGGAGTCGATGCTGGTATTGATGATTGCATGTGTTTCCATTCGTGTCATCGGGGAGAAGAGAAGGGGGCCGTGAAATGGAAAGAGAGGTTAGAAGTGGGACTGAAAACGAGGCTGAAATGAGTTTTCAAGCAAGACACATACTTCTGAAAATGAAATATCGGGTCAATTCAAACATGTAATGTGAGCATTTGTTTGAGTTTTTAAGTCCCGTAGCCTACATATTTTTGTCAAACAGAGGAACCTGAACCTGATGGAAGACCACGGGATGACCAAAACTAAACCAGCTATTGAGAGCTTTAAGGAAGCTGTCCAAAACAAACAAATAATAATAAAAAAATAACTTATTTATACTTTGTATTAGCAGTAAAACTCTGGATTTTACAGAAGTTAAAGGGGACCACATATTCAAAATTAACTTTTTAATGTTTTTTTTACTCAACTTTGGGTATTTACTTCATAAAAAAACAGTCCTAAGGCCAAAAAATATGCACCCAGTGGTTTATTTACTCTAAGTATATTTATTTTACTGTGAAAAAAATAGGTTTCGTTTTCAAATCCTGGCGCTTGTGACGTCACAAGCGCCAGGACAACCCACCTCGAACCTGAGTCCAGCCCCTCACCTATAGCAACCCCTGGTTAGGCTCAACCCACTTCAGTATAAAAGAGTTGACGGTTGTTTTTCCTGATTTCATGGCTAAAAATGTCAGAGTCTAGCCAGCTAACTCTCTGACCCTCCTGGCCCAGATAATGGAGCGCGCACTAAGCAGATTTAAAATTGATAGTTTTCAGATGGGAGGCTTGAATGAACAGCGATGCAGCATGTTGCTGTGTGTGTGTGTGTGTTGGTTTATGTGTCATTAGCAGGACAGACTACGTACCGCTAAACCTCATTGACAAACCCGTGTGTGTGTATGTGTGTGTGTGTGTGTGTGTGCCGGGCCCGGCGCGCGGCTGAGCGAGGGACACAGATAACAAGACAGCCCCGCTGTGAGTGTGTGTGTGTGTGTATGTGTGTGTGTGTGTGTGTGTCCGCGAGTGACATCGCTCCGCTACCTCCAGCTCGCGTGCACAGGGAGAGGGAGGGAGACGTCAGGGAGGGAGTTGGACATTTATTACAGAGGAAAAATTAAAAATGACACGACAACTTGTACACGTCTGATCTGTCCCACAATAAATACGTCGCGGTCCAGTTCAGCTCAGCTCAGGGCTCTGGGTGGCAGTAACGTGAGTTCAGACATCCTCGTCTGCCTTTGGAGGGCGGAGTTAATGTAAGCAGATCTTTGAAGGGCGTGCCACGAGATCTCATTATCATAAACCAGTCGTTCAAAACGAAAGTTAAAAATGGCAGAATTAAAAAGGGTATAATTGATTATCTAAGAATTATTTTGTGTATTAAATTGAATGAACATTGTCGGGATAGCCCACAGAAATACCATAAAAAAATTAAAAACCTATCTGTGGTCCCCTTTAAGAAAAAGTAAGTTAAAGGTATAAACTGGGGATCTCTGAAAACGTTTGAAACAATTAATATCTTACCTGTTGTAGATATTTAAAAAAAAATTTGAATTCTGACAGGACCGTCTAGTCTGAGAGGGGTCAGTGCTACAATGGATTCATGCTGTCTGAAAACAACTCCAGTCTTAAACATTGTGGTGTGGTTCATACAACCGTAATTATAAAACGTTTGCACCATGGCTAATGTTAAAATTATTTACAATAATGTCTTCATTGACTTGCAGTGCTAATTAGGGGTTGAACGACTACTGTACATGTTTTGTAAAGTCGACTTTAACATAATAAAAGTTGAGTCAACATCGACTAGTCGATGATATCATAGGAACTCAATACCCTATATCATATTGGCAAAAAACGTTTTTTTTTTAAAATTGCAAATAAACATAATTTATTATTTTAATAAAAACATTGGGTATATATTTATGCTCCTACCATTTATCATAATGCATACAAGTCACAGGAAAACCAAAACTATTATTAAGCTGCAAAAGTGAAAGAAAGATGCGGCACATAAAAAACAGGTCTAAGAACAGTGGGGCGGCCGGTGATGGAGTCCCCACCACCACCACCACTGTTCTTAGATTTATTTGATTTAATCTGCCACCGTGGATTGGGTGGAATGGAACTGAAGGCAGCAGGGCCAGCGGTGGTGGAACACCTTATTATAATAATGTAGTTATTATAGTTATTAATGGTCGTCGGTTGCGCGTGTCTGTTGACACAATCAAAAACCCGACACCAACCCCTCCGAACATCCAGCACATTACTGTATTGTGGCTCGGCCGGGCGCAGTCGTATTAGAAATGACAGCTCTACCGCCCCGCTGTTTTTAGTTTTATTTAATTTAATCCACCATGTGGATTGGGTGGAATAGGGCTGGGAACAGCAGGGCGGGCAGTGGTGACTGCAACTATTGACGTGAAATATAAAAACTCGCAAGATATCCTAGAATAGACTTGTTGAGTAGTCTATTCAACCCCTAGTGCTAATAGCATTGAAGCACAAGCAGTGCAGCCTGGAACAGCATCAGTGCTTAATTTGAGCCGGAACTGGTTCCGGGAACTCTCTTATTTTGACAGGGTGCGTTCCAGTAACTGTTTGCTTGAATCCAGTAACTCTCAGGCTTTCTACTAATAAAGTTATGAACAAGTACGACTGCCTTGAAGAAATAAAACTTGTACTGGATATGTAAAATGAAAATAATTACATAAACACTCATTTTAAACACAACAGCCATGTACAAGTAGCATTTCCGCATCTACCCTTAAAAATATCTCCGCCCCTAAAAGAGTGGTGGAGATGAGTGCCGACCGAGCTAACCAGGCAATCTGCGGGCAGGAGCCCACAGGCAGCCACTACGAACAGACGGAGGAGGTGCCTGGAGGTTTCACATGTGGAGTTGGACAACAATGAGCAGGACGGTGTCGGGCTAGGAACCGTCAAATACTGGGGAGGGGGAAAGATGTTTGATAGAAGCGGAGTGATTACAAATGTAGGTAAACGTAGATGTTTAACAACCCATTAAAATACAACAAAATGCAGGAAATTGCATCCACTTCATTCAAAAATTTCTGAGGGAGGACCCCAAAGCACACGCTGGCCCGCCCACTATTTATGTTCTGGCATCGATCGGTTTACAAATTAAGCCCTGAACAGTAGTATCATATTTCTGCTAGAATACCCTTAAAATGCAGAACCAGTGACGGTGAAAACATTAAAAAAATAACATTTGCATGAACCACTTGGATATTTTTTATACTTGGAGTTGTTTTAAGACAGCAGACTTTCCTTTTGGAGTTGGTCCTGCTTGTACTGTAGCCGTTAGCTCGTTAGACTTGACAGAAGTAAACTGTTTCTCGACGCTGAGGTCCGGAAGGCCTCTGGTCCTGACAACATACCTGGTCGTGTGCTGAAGGACTGTGCAGGGGAACTCGCAGCGGTCTTCACGGACATCTTTAACATCTCACTGAGCCAGGCCATCGTCCCCACCTGTTTCAAAGCCACCACCATCATCCCTGTCCCAAAGAAGGCAACGCCCGCATGCCTCAATGACTATCGCCCAGTAGCACTCACCCCCATCCTGATGAAGTGCTTTGAACGGCTAGTCATGAAAAGCATCACATCTGTCCTCCCTGACTCCCTGGATCCCTTCCAATTTGCATACCGACCTAATCGCTCAACCGACGATGCCATCTCCTCTGCCCTTCACACAGCTCTCACACATCTGGACACGAAGGACTCCTATGTTAGAATGTTGTTCATCGACTTCAGCTCGGCATTTAACACCATCATCCCCCAACAGCTCATCCTTAAACTGGACAGTCTGGGGCTGAACACCTCAATGTGTAACTGGCTGCTAGACTTCCTGACCGGGAGACCACAGACAGTACGGATCGGGAGTAACACATCTAGCACCATCACATTGAACACAGGGGCCCCACAAGGATGTGTGCTGAGCCCCCTTCTATTCACCCTGCTAACACACGACTGCACACCATCGTACAGCTCCAACCACTTCATCAAGTTTGCGGACGACACAACAGTGGTAGGTCTCATCAGCAACAACGATGAGACGGACTACAGGAACGAGGTGAGCCGCCTGGCCTTGTGGTGCGGACACAACAATCTCACTCTCAACGTGGAGAAGACAAAGGAGATTGTTGTGGACTTCAGGAAGAGGGATGCCCAACATCCCTCTGACCATCAACAGCACCGCAGTGGAGAGAGTAGACAGCACCAAGTTCCTGGGAGTGCACGTCTCAAAGGACCTGTCCTGGAGCAGGAACACTGCAGCACTGGCAAAGAAGGCTCACCAGCGTCTCTACTTTCTCCGCAAGCTGAAAAGGGCTGGAGCTTCAACCCCCATCATGAGCACCTTCTACAGAGGTGCCATAGAAAGTGTCCTGACCAGCTGCATCACTGTGTGGTTTGGTGCATGTACTGCATCCTGCCGCAAGAGCCTCCAGCGCATTGTGAGAGCAGCTGAGAAGATCGTGGGCACCTCCTTGCCCTCACTGCAGGACTTACACAGCAAACGCCTCACTCGGAAAGCCCTCTGCATGGCAGGTGATCCCACACACCCACTACACAGCTGCTTCAGACTGCTGCCATCAGGGAGGAGACTGAGGAGTCTCCAGGCTCGAACCAGCAGACTGAGAGACAGCTCTGTTCATCAGGCAGTCAGAATGCTAAACACTCTGCCTGCTCTGCCTCCCCTCCCATTTGAACTGCCTTAACACTAAAACTTTCTCACATATTATCACTCAACACAAAGTTTTTAACACTAGACTCTGTGTCACCAAACGGGTTTTCACTAAACTCTCGGTCATGTGCTCATACAGTTTGCACTACTTCTCATAATTGCACTAATGTCTGTATTACATCACTGCCTATAATCATAATACTGTTTACATTCTCTGTTTACATTTATTAATACTGTTTACTTTTATTACTACTGCTTACATGTAATTACTACTGTTTACATTTATTTACACTACTTTAATATCTACACCACTGCTGGTACATATACAGTGTGCTCTGAACGGTCTTATTTAGGGATGCCCAATGTGCCTTACTGCATATGCCACTTTTTGCCTCTACAACAACATCAACTACTACCTCATACATATACTGTGTACATTGACTCATTCGCTGCTTTGCCACTTTGCAAATGTCAATGCTAGAAACCTTTAGTTTATTTTAGTTATACTTTTTATACTCTTTTTTTATACCACTATGCAAAAAAAAAAAAAAAAAAACACAGGACAGTGTTAGTTTTACTATTTTTATGCTTATGTCTATTATTATATGTTTCAGTGTTTCAATGTTTAGATGTTTACTGTTGCACCGAGGGACTGAGAGAAACGCAATTTCGGTCCTGTGTATGTCCTGCACTGTACATATTGCAGATCTGACAATAAAGTTGACTTTGACTTTGACTTTGATTCAACAAATTAGCTGCAACAGGTAAAATGAAACCTAACTTTAAAAAAGAAAATAACACTACTATTACAAAATTGTTTGTACCTTTTTTTTTATTTTCCAGGAAATCTCCAAGGACAGTTTCCCTGAAAGTTTATGCTCTGTTTAACATCTGTACTATGAGACATGTTCACAGCTGGAAGTTACCCAGTTTGATCCCATCCCTCCACTCCTTACCACCTGAGCAGCTCCTCTGGGGCGTCTGGGGGCAAAACAAAGGTCCTACTTTAAAAGTCTCTGTGGAGTTGAGGGAGTTTCTCAGCTGGGCTTCTGATTTAGGCTGGAAACAGTGCAAAGAGCGACTATCCAATGTGCTTCATACTGGTGAAGTGTTTACTGTATAGCGTAAGCTTGTAAGAGAGATTTTTTTCTTGTAAAATTATTTATTAGAAAAAAATCAAGTTGTAGATAAACAAATGACCATATTTTCGGAGTATAAGTCGCACCAGAGTATAGGTCGCACCATCCAATTATTACCAATAGATTGGAAAAATCCCTAGATAGGTCGCACCTACGTTTAGCTCTGCTGCAAATGTCTGCCACAGGAGCGCACAGCAAGGCTTTTAAGAAGATTAACACTTAAAAACAATTATTTGTTTGATAAAAATTATAGCAAATATGTGTCTGAGCTGAACTTTTCCTTAATAAATGAACGTAATTGTGAAATGAGCTGGATTTAAAAATTTGTTTCGCCGAAAGTGATAAAAAGCCATATATAGGTCGCACCTGAGTAAGTCGACTTTATTGTCAGAAGTGCGATCTGTACAGGACATACACAGGATTGAAATTGCGTTTCTCTCAGTCCCTCGGTGCAACAGTAACCATTTAAACACTAAAACACTGAAACATTTAATAAACATAAGCATAAAATAGTAAAAGTGTAACACTGTCCTGAGTTTTTGCATAGTAGTATAAAAGTATGAAAACTTACACCAACACTAAAACACTAAACATTTAATGAACATAAGCATAAAATGAAATAAAAGTGTAATACTGTCCTGATATATAGATATACAGTATATACACTGAAAAAAAGAACTTGTTGGTTTAACGTAATATAATGGTGGAAATTGGTTGCACACATACATTTTGCTTTGGCAGCACCAATAACAATCAAGTTAAATTAACACAAAATTTTAACATTGGAAAAAGATGAATATATTGTGTTGAAGAAATGTGATTGAAACACATTAGGATGACATGATTTGAGCTTATGGAATACTTTAATCTGACACAAAATTTTCACTTTGGAAAAAGATGAATATATTGTGTTGAAGAAATGTGATTTAAACACATTATGACGACATGATTTGAGCTTATGGAATACTTTAATCTGACACAATTTTATCCCTTTATTCCAACACTATTTAATAACTTTCACTTAAATACCACTTTTTAATTAAAAACTACACATTATCTTCATTTTAAATGTTAGTATTATATTCAAGTGTCAAAAACTAAATTTTACGAATGTCTCCTAAACTGCATTTTTCTCTTCCAAGACAGTTGCCAGCAACCCTTAATCTTTACAAACAAAATGACTATTTTCCCTAATTAACCTTCTTAAAGAAAGGTCAAAGGCCACGATCTTTGAAAAACACAAATTCAGCTCAAGAAGGTCCGTATTGTCTAGATAAAATTAAAATATTACAACAGTTGACAATTCAGTGCAGCTGTTTGACTGACTTAAAAATGCAGAAATGTTCCAATTAACATTTAAATAAACATTTACTAGGATAATAACACTAACTTTTCTAAATATAAACAACATTAACCATTTTACCTCTTAATAAAAATCAGCAGTTGCATTTCAAAACCTTTATTTATGAACCAGAAACTATACAGCAACAATACAGTGAATGTAAAAAAAAGTGCCATTTGTTAAAAGGAAAAAAGGAAAAAAAGTGCTGTTTGTTCAAATGTAAAAAGTGCCGTTTGTTCAAATAAAAAAAAGTGTCGTTTGTTCAAAGAAAAGAAGTGCCATTTGTTCAAAGAAGCATATTGAAAATATCCAATCTCTAGACTCGTTTTGAACATTACCAAACAAGTCATTTCAAACGAACCTGATGTCACTCTACAGCTTTTCATTTTTAAACAAAAATGTTAATGTAAACTGAAATAAACATGGCAGTTTTTGAGTTAAATCAACGTGTCACAAGTTCCTGCCGATTATTCACCTGGAATTTCAAGCTTTTAAAACAGGAGAGCAAGTTTGAGACTTTCAGTACTCTCACCTGTAACTGACCACATCACGAATAACAGATAATTTCACTTTCTTAACAAGTTCTCCTAAACATGAGATAATTAAAGATATATTTTTATAAACAAAACTGCTGCTTGTTCACCCTTAAAATTGGAACCTCCATAAAAAAGGTTGGAGCAAGTGTGAGATGAAATGTCTTCTCACCTAAAGCTGACCACATCAGTGAAACAGAATATAACAATATAATTGTTTTATAACAAGTGCAAATAAACACCAAGAACATTCTTTTTAAAAACAAGAAAATAAATTGTTCTGTTACTGAAGATTATTTTTGATTGAACTAATTGTTTGAAAAAAGGGGCCAATATAATAAGAGTTTTTCTTCTTTCTGCTACCTTTCAATTTTTGTATGTTAGCATTTATGGGATTGTTTTGTATTGTATTTTAAAAAATGAACAAATTTTATAAATAATAAATACATAAACAAATAAAGAAATCCACCCATCCATCCATCCATCCATCATCTTTACTCACTTCTTCCTTTGCAGGGGATTACTGGTGCAGGTCGTAAATCTATCACAGAAAATCAGATCCTTGTAAAGACAATAAAAAACATTATTTTGCCATTATAAAAAGAACCCAAAACAATTAACTCTGCAGACTTATATGATTTTTTAATTGGAGAAATTGAGTACTTTGAAGAAATAAAGCATAAAGTTAAAGGGAGTATAATTTACTCTACCAGTATCCACATATTTACAAAGGAAATTACAGGAAAACTGTTAAAGTCATTTTTTGTTATGGGTATAACATCCTATTAAAATCAGTTTTGGTCAAACTTGAAAGAGCCACTGCAGAGGGACCAAAGAGCCGCATGTTGCCACAAAGCCACAGGTTGAAGACCCCTGATCACGATAAAAGACCATTTTTACTTGAGGCACATTTTCAGTCACCTGTAAAATATCTATGAAGTCAAATGTTAAGAGACCAACTTACTTAACAATAAATCAAAACACTTAATTAATACAGTAATTTCAACTGCATGTTCCAACACAGAATATAGCAGAGATTTAGGACTAATTCAAAAGAAAACAACACCGACCCATCATCCTTTTCTTGTTACCTGCTCATTTGCTTTGCTTTACCCTCACTGCCATTGTTCAATCTCCACAAACAAAATCCATCCAAAAGCAGCCTTATTAGGGCTTTATAAAACAAGCACTGGAAAGCAAAAAGGACATTCATTGACTTTAATGGGATGAACTGATCAACCATATCTAATAGAAATCATTGCCTCTGGCAAAAGCTGCTGTGGAATCAAATTACACTTGGAACACAAAGCTTTTACGGCTTCTTAGAAAACTCTAATTCAATCTGTTTAGTATAGAGAAGAGACGGATAAGTCCAAATTAAAGAAAGAAAAAGTTGAGTTGCATCTTATATTCAAGTACCATAGGAACCTGAAGGTATCTAAGGTGATGAAGACAGAATATCAAAAACACAGCTAACCCACAACAAAAATGCATAAAACTTTCGCATTAGTGTCAAACACCATTGAACAATAATAATTTAATTTAAAAAATGAACAGGTTACACTTCATAATTTAAAACAATATGTCTGAGTCAAAGCTGAGTTTGTCATGATTTGCCTTTTTTATGGTTGGATTCGTTGCTGCGCAGTGAGAAGGCGTTTTTTTCTTTCTTTCTGAAAGTCCAGATCAAACTGAAAAGAAAGTGTCCAGTTATAAAATATCACGTGGAGGAGAGTGAATGAGAGAGATAGAGAGAGCGAGCGAGAGGGAGAGAGAGAGAGAGAGAGAAAGAAAGGGGTGGGGGTGTCACTGATAAGCTTACGTTTTTTTTAAGTCCCCTCTGCTTGAGAAGGCGAGAGTCAAGTTCTTTCAGGATGGGCAGTCTTCCCTCAGACGCATCCGGACCGCTGCAGCATCGGGTCATGGAGAGGTTTCCCTAAACTAATCCAGTAGGGCTTTTCGACTTTTACAGTTTTTTTTACTCATTTAGTACCTGAGACATATCAATCAGTCCTTGTCTGCCACTTCACAACTAGAATGTGAATAGATTGGCCAGTGCGTGCAATGCGCTCGGCACGTGGTGGCGACTTGTCCTATGTCTGTGTGTTAGAAATAATACTTTATATTAATGTTGTGTGTAAAGCACATAGGCTTTAAGTCTGTTTGCTGTAGGAAGGATATATGTCATTTGGTCTCATCCCGCAGCTCTATTGTGCTTCTCAAAGCGCGTATAACTGCGCCGCAACTTTACGCACAAACTCTCTAACTTCTCCAAACTCTCTGCTTCTTTCCCCTTCTCTCCAGCCGATGTGCGCGGATGCATCACCTCAGAAGAACACGCACTTCTTAGTTTTTTTTTTTTTTTT
>JBBPBX010020467.1:0-12671 GCA_038048925.1 Garcialebias charrua | reverse complement strand
TATATATATATATACTGTACTGTACTGTACTGTACTGTTTACAGTACAGTACTGTATATGAATTGAAAGAAAAAAGTACACTAAAAATAAAAATAAAATTTTGGTTGTTCTGGTTAAACAATAGAGTTCTGTTAGTTTAGGATGAATTTTAGGTTTGTAAAACTATGTGTGGTTTATATTTGGCAAATGTAATTTATTCAGTAACTCAAAAATTGTAAAAGAAATTTGGCTAATCGTTTGGAAGAAGTCCAATGTTAATCTAAACGCAAACATGGATGGAACCCAGACAGTATCAGTTTAAAAAAAATGAATGTAAGTTCTCTTTTATGTGCGTTCAGTTCCCTTTATCGGTCAGGTCACAGTGTGCAACACTATTGCTATGGGAATTGTGCCCTCGCACGATTACCTGAAGGAATACATTCACGCCTTTACGGCAGTGGGCGTCAGCGTCACCTTACAGGCCCCGCCCTCTGGGTACTTAAGACACGAGCACCCATCCAAACGGTCTCTTTTTGCCCTTCACCTCGCTTAAACCTGAACTTCGTGGGACTTCTCTGTAGACATTAAGGTCCTCTGGTACTGGACTACTAACAGTTCCAAAAGTCAGAACTCACACTTACGATGAGGCTTCTTTCCAGTACTATGGCCCCCGTCTGTGGAATAGTCTGCCGGAGAACCTGAGGGCTGCAGAGAATGTTGTTGTTTTTAAGAGCAGGCTCAAGACCCATCTTTTTAACTGCATTTCCTGAACTGGTTCATCTCTGTTCACTCTATACATTTTCCATACTACTGTATTTAATTTGATTGATTGATTTTATTTATTTTGTGTGTGTCGTTTGCTTTAATTTTGTGAGTTTATTGTTTTATAATTCTGTACAGCACTATGAGCTGCTTTTAGTATGAAGGGTGTTTTATAACACTACTTTGACTAAGGCTGCGCTTTTTTGCGCAAGTGAACTTGGCTTCAAAATCCCCCTGTCCCTTTCAGTGGGCTATATAATGTCGATTCAAATGCTAATGACCCTACTAAAGACCCATTAATTGTAAACCTACACCCCCCCACCCCTACCCCTCAGTCCAAAATCCTTGGACCCAGTGCAGGCCTTGTATAACACATAAGCATTTATCGTTGCCAGGTCAAGCATGATGTAGAACACGGCAATCGGCCGCACCGTATATAAATGTGCAATCTGGTCCTTTATACCGGTGTGTCAGTTGACCTCAGGTCATGTGACCTGTGTCAGTCCGTCAGTTGATCTCATGTCGTGTGACCTATGTCGGTCCATCAGTTGACTTCATGTCGTGTGACCTATGTCGGTCCGTCAGTTGACCTCAGGTCATGTGACCTGTGTCGGTCCGTCAGTTGACCTCGGGTCATGTGACCTATGTCAGTCCGTCAGTTGACCTCGGGTCATGTGACCTGTGTCGGTCCGTCAGTTGACCTCATGTCGTGTGACCTGTGTCGGTCCATCAGTTGACTTCATGTCGTGTGACCTATGTCGGTCCGTCAGTTGACCTCAGGTCATGTGACCTGTGTCGGTCCGTCAGTTGACCTCGGGTCATGTGACCTGTGTCGGTCCGTCAGTTGACCTCAGGTCATGTGACCTGTGTCGGTCCATCAGTTGACTTCATGTCGTGTGACCTATGTCGGTCCGTCAGTTGACCTCAGGTCATGTGACCTGTGTCGGTCCGTCAGTTGACCTCGGGTCATGTGACCTGTGTCGGTCCGTCAGTTGACCTCAGGTCATGTGACCTGTGTCGGTCCATCAGTTGACTTCATGTCGTGTGACCTATGTCGGTCCGTCAGTTGACCTCAGGTCATGTGACCTGTGTCGGTCCGTCAGTTGACCTCGGGTCATGTGACCTATGTCGGTCCGTCAGTTGACCTCGGGTCATGTGACCTGTGTCGGTCCGTCAGTTGACCTCAGGTCATGTGACCTGTGTCGGTCCATCAGTTGACTTCATGTCGTGTGACCTATGTCGGTCCGTCAGTTGACCTCAGGTCATGTGACCTGTGTCAGTCCGTCAGTTGACCTCAGGTCATGTGACCTATGTCTGTCCGTCAGTTGACCTCATGTCGTGTGACCTGTGTCGGTCCATCAGTTAACTTCATGTCATGTGACCTGTGTCGGTCCGTCAGTTGACTTTAGGTTATGTGACCTGTGTTGGTTCGTCAGTTGACCTCGGATCATGTGACCTATGTCGGTCCATCAGTTGACCTCGGGTCATGTGACCTGTGTCGGTCCGTCAGTTGACCTCGGGTCATGTGACCTGTGTCGGTCCGTCAGTTGACCTCATGTCGTGTGACCTGTGTCGGTCCATCAGTTGACTTCATGTCGTGTGACCTATGTCGGTCCGTCAGTTGACCTCAGGTCATGTGACCTGTGTCGGTCCGTCAGTTGACCTCGGGTCATGTGACCTATGTCGGTACGTCAGTTGACCTCATGCCGTGTGACCTGTGTCGGTCCGTTAGTTGACCCCATGTCGTGTGACCAGTGTCGGTCCGTCAGTTGACTTCATGTCTTGTGACCTGTGTCGTTTTGTCAGTTGACCTCATGTCATGTGACCTGTGTCGGTCCGTCAGGTGATGGACAACAATAGGTCAAGCATGTTGTAGAACATAGCAATGGGCCACCTGCATGTGCCGGCACGCACCGTATATACACGGGCGGCCGTGGTGTAGTGGTAATGGCAGTCGACCCCTGATCGGAAGGTTGGATGTTCGAATCCCGCATCCGCCCACCATGTGTCGTTGTGTCCCTGGGCAAGACACTTAACCCCGAGTTGCTCCCGGTAGGTCTGGATGGCGCCTTGCAAGGCAGGCTACCACTACCGGTGTATGAATGTCTGAATGAATGGGTGGATGGCTGGTATTGTAAAGGCGCTTTGGGGCTCCTCACAGGGGGCTGGAAAGCGCTATATAAATAAGCTCCATTTACCATGTGCCAAGGACAAGGAGAGAGACAGTACTT
This sequence comes from Garcialebias charrua, assembly GCA_038048925.1. Lineage (NCBI taxonomy): Eukaryota > Metazoa > Chordata > Actinopteri > Cyprinodontiformes > Rivulidae > Garcialebias > Garcialebias charrua. The sequence continues at coordinate 9,699 of JBBPBX010020467.1, read as the reverse complement.
GTAAGCAAAATAATTTATTTGACAGACCATCAGGGTTACAGGATAATCAGCACAGCAGAATAAGACAATTTTATGCATAAAATTGTTCTGGAGCAGACAAAGCTTTCCGTTCAGTGGATGTCCCAAAATGCTCAACTGTGAGATAAATTCAGGGTCTGTTATGTGTGAATTCAGGTCAGGGCCTCTCTTCTGACTAAGGGGGGAAGTGCAAGCAGAGTCTTACTTACCTGGTGGAAACATTGGAATGCAGTCTGTGCAGTCTGGTGTGGTGGGGGTGTCTGAGTTGAGTGCACACATATTTATAACAAAAGGCAGTTAATGGTCCTAATGATTGTTCAAGAGAAGGAGGGGGTTTGTCCTCAGGATCTTGAAAATTCAGTCATCCTAGTGTTAAATAAAATGGATTGATTGATTGATTGATAGACACATCGCTCGTTAGAGGTGAGCTCGCTCCCTACGCTGAGCGTACAGAGAAATTTCCTGCGTATCGCTGGGCTGGCGAACGCTAGTCCAGCACATTTTTCCTTAACCTCGAAGTTTTCTTCTCTTTTCTCTCCGCAGCTGCTTTGCTCAACGGCGCTAACTGCGTCACATCGCTACCCTGCTAAAGAGTAGCAGGCTAGCCAGCGAAAGCGACGCTACGGAGGAGACATCTTGGACAAGGATTTTAATAAGACAACTTGCTTGTTTCTTCTCGGCCATGGATCACGAGAAAGGAAAGTGAAAACCCAGATTTACAAAAAAGGCTAGCAGGACGGCCAGTCCCAGCGCGCGCGCCTGCCCCAGCGGCTGCAGATATTCCCTTTCGGCGACGGACACCCACGAGGCCTGTCCTGTCTGCCTGGGGATGCTGCACGCAAAAATGGTGTTGGACGCCCCCGACTCCTGTCCACACTGCAGCCAGATGCTGGAGGCGGTGAGGAGACACCGCGTAGACATCGTGGCCAAAGCCATGGGTGCAGCTGCGGCGCCAACAGACCCGGACCTCACAGAAGCTCTTACTCCCACTTCGGAGCTCGAGAGCATGAATCTGGAAGACAGTGGACGGGTCGAATGGGGGGACAGCCCGGACATGGCGGCTCCCGTCGGGGACTCAACAGCCGAATTTGACACTCGAGGCATGATGAACGTGGATGAGATCTCGCTAACAGTCTCAGGTGAAATTTCTGGTGATGAAGCCAACAACGAGTACGAAGGAGAGGAAGAGGAACTCTCATAGAACCCGGCGCCAGTGCTGCCGGAGACAGACACTTCGATACCCGCACTGTTCGACTTGTATCGCAGAGTGGCAGAAGCGCTACAGATCCCGTCGTCGGAACCTCCACCTCGTCAACATGTCACGAGGTTGGCAGGGAATTATTTTTATGCCAAGCAGCAGTCGAAAACGAGGCACAGGATGCCCATCTTCCCGGATTTCCTCACGGAGCTTACTCGCACCTGGGCTGAACCCAGGGCTCCCATGCTGCTCCCGCTCTCCCAGTTCCTCAACGTGGCTGGAATGGAAGCAGCAGGAATGGCCAATGTGCCACAGATGAAGGACACGCTGGCGTCTCACCTGGCCCCCAGATTTTCTGGAACAAAACCAACTCTGACCAGCAAAGCCTGTCGAGCTTCAGCTGCACAGCTCAAAAAGTGTTATGCCTGATACTCACTGCACAACTCGAAACGCGCCTGCCGTCCCCTTTTGGCCACTTGTCAGGGTCCCACCAAACCACTGAAGACCGTCTGATGACGTACACTAGGGGGTAGCAGAGGGAGGGGGTGTAGCTCGTTTTCCGGGTTCATTTGTTGTGTTAACTGCACCTCCGACGGTCTTTGATGAGACAAAACGTTTTTTTTTATGTTTGGGGTGATCTACACTGGAGAGAACAGCAGCCTGTCAGCAGCAACTGTAAAAATGTCACGTTTCTTACCGGAGTTTGGTTCCAGTTCATGGAGGCTCGATCCGGTGAGTTTAAAAAGTCCAAAAAAAGTCCCGTTGTGGTTGTGTAATCAGATAGCAGAGGCTCTCTCGACTGTTTGCTAAACGCGTCGAGCCACCAGAGATCGAATTTTATGGCGTTGGCAGTTCGACGCCGACGCGCGCGTGCGTGTGCAGGCTGCCCCCGCGCAGCTTCGATCACTTGAGTCGCGCCGCTTCCCTGTTCGCCGTGACTCCACGCGTCTCCTCATAGACTTTGAATGTAAACCGGCCGCTTCAGCCGCCCGACAACGGGGCAGTGGGTACCAGGCATTACAGAGCTCAGGGCCTCACGGCACGTGCGATGAACGCCTCCGCCATGATGCAAGCGTACCTGGCAGAGAAGCTGCAGGAGCTCCAGGTGACAACAGACAAGCACGCTGCGACCAAGGTGCTGGAGGAAGCCCGCAGGGCCACTGACTTTGTGCTCCGCATGATGGGGACGGCAACCATTGCACAGGGGAGATGTATGGCTGAAGTGGTCATCGCCTAGCGTCATCTATAGATGACCCTGACGGACCTTCTGGAAGGTCAGTGGGTCCCCTTTTTGCACCACTCGATCGAGCCGACGGGACTCTTCGGGAGAGCTCTGGACCGGATCCAGACCAGGCTGGAACAGAGGTGCAAACAGGCTGAAGCCCTCCGTGAGGGCATGCCAAGGAAATCTTTTGCCCCTCCCCAGGGAGACAAGCGGGAGCAGACCCATGCAACCTCGACACCGCTTAGCCAAACGTCATCCCCCGCAGAAGAGGCCGGCTTACGACGGGGAGCACCGGCAGAGACCCCCAGCAGGTCCACCTCAGGCCGGTCAGTCCTGGAGCAGGAACAGATTTGTTCCTCGCCAAGCGGTCCCGCCAAGAACTTCCTTGACGAACTGTGATGGGAGACAGAAGCGGGCCTGACGAAGCGGGCCCTCTTCACAGTTTTGATTGTTTGTTCGCCCAAGGGGTACGGGAGCGTAACTTTATCTGCCCAGACTTTATTTGTAAAAGACTACAAAAAGCTGGTGACATTAATGTATGCACAAAACATGAATGTTCTGCTGTGTGTGAAATAAAAACAAAATGTTGTTGCACAAAACACAAAATGAAAGTACCAAAGAACAGTTTTGCCCTAGTTCTTGACTCAAAAAAAAAAAGATGATGAACAACAACATAGCACCCTTTTGAAAACGATCGCTATGAAGGGAGAGTGCCACCACTCTCCCTCCCTCGCAGTGAATGGGGTGCCAGGTCAGAACAATGAACCCTAGCAGGGTGCCCGGTACTGTCTGCAGCAGACAGACCTCGCGGCGTCCGCAGACAGGCAGACCGGCTTACACAAGGCCGGATGGGGGGAGTCACACACTCACACCCCCCGCGCCGTAGGAGCTCGGGAGGGGGGGGCGGGGGGCGAGAATACACAAACCGCCAGCACGTCCGCATACCCGGAGGGCGTGTCGGCTGAACACGGTGGCCATGACGACGGACTGTCATGGCCCCCAACTGCATTTCGGCGGATGACCGCACCGGCCCACGTCGTCTGCAGCCGCCTGCAAGCCCGGGCCGTGCACACATGCTGAAAGGGAAGACGACAGTAATGCTGCAGAAATTGTAAATAAATGTTGTCACAACACAAACAATGCACCCTGGCTGACCCGAATGATTTTTCCTTGTGCCCAAGAGAGTCTGAACCTTGTGAGTCGGTCCCGGTCTGTAGGTGCTGAGCAGAAAAATAAGAATTTTACAGCTCCAGGTGTTCAAACTGGGACAGGCTTTCCGACCTGTAAAGCCAGCAGGTAGCACACGATCAGTGGACCTGAAATATATGACCAAGCTCAGCGCACTAGCCCAGCTGCACATTTAAATAACGACCCCTCATCGGGAGGTTTTCAGCTCCGTCATAAAACTGCAGAGAAGCACTCTGATTACACCACAGATTACCGTATTTATGGGCGTACGGGTCACCACCACTTTGGTCAAGGCACGTCCTTAGGGGAAGCGTGCCTAATACAGCTCCCTGGAATTGAAGCCAGCTCCAGAGCAGTGGCGGAACCGGAGGCTTGTGAACCAGATCCAGCCATGGTGCGGCTTGGAATCCGAAGGTCCTGTCCGCATACGAAACTTGCATGCTCTACGTCCCGTGCCTCTCACTAAACAAAGCAAACGCAGATGCTCTGGCCCACGGCTGGCCAGCAGGGGCGCTGCGTTGCACCTCTCCCCTCGCCCCCCCAATTCAAGTGACGCGGGAGAACACAGGCAGGAGGGACCCCTCCCTAATATTGTTGGCCCCCGGATGGCCATGGGGCCCATGGCCCTCAGAGATGTGCTCAATGCTGATACTCTGACAACCGCTCCCCTTCAGGGACCTGCTGACTCAACCACACGAGCAGTCTCTCCACTTACGCCCAGGACTGTGGCAAATCTCAGCTTGGTTGCTGAAAGGAACAAACTGATGGCCTCAGGCCTCCCCAACAACGTGGTAAACAAGATCCAGGGAGCGAGAGCAATGTCAACACAGACTCTCTATGCTCGCAAATGGTGTGTTTTTGAAGCTTGGTGCATGGAAAGGAATATTGTCCCTTATTCCTGTGTCCTGGTCCAGCTTCTTACCTTTCTGCAGGACCTGCTGGAAAAAGGCAGCTCATTTTCCACAATTAAGGTGTTTTTGTCAGCCATCTCGGCATGTTACGAAGGATGGGGGGAAAGACACCCGGTGCACACCCTCTCATGATATGGTTCATGAAGGGTGTATTGAGGAAGAGACCCCCCAGCAGGACTTTGACCCCTGACTGGGACCTCCAATTAGTCCCGAATGCTCTCTGTGAGCCCCCATTCAAACCTCTAAGTGACATTAAGATAGATTTGCTATCTTATAAAACTGCTCTACTCCTGGATCTTTGCTCAGCTAAACGTGTAGGTGACCTCCACGCTTTGTCGGTGCACCCAATGTGTACAAAGTTTGCCCATGACAGGTCAAAGGTCACCCTACGTCCTAACCCCGCATATGTCCTAAAGGTTCTAACTTTGAACCCCAGAAGTCTGGACTTTGAACTCTCTTCATTTCCTCCTGCTCCTATCCTCACTGAGGAACAGAGGAGGCTGAGAGCACTCTGCCCTGTTAGGGCTTTAAGTGCTTACATCGTAAGAACAGCTGATTGGAGGAAAACAAACCAACTGTTTGTATGTTTTGCCACCCCGGCTGCTGGCAGGGCCCTGACAAAGCAACGCCTCTCACACTGGTTGACTGAGGCCATTAAAAGGGCGTACAGTAGCAAAGGTCAAAAGGTGCCCTTTGGGGGTACATGCCCACTCCACTCGAGGCTTGGCCGCCTCGTGGTCACTGTTCAAGTGCGTACCAGTTGCAGACATCTGTGCAACTGCAAACTGGAGTTCAACAAACACGTTTGCAAAACATTACAGTTTGGACGTTACTGCATGTGACGTCACTCAGGCTGTCCTCTCTAACACACAGTAGAGAGCAGCCAAGAGATGCCTAATGTATAAAGCCAGAGGTTCTCACAAGCATGCATTTTACTGAGCATTTCAAGGGCATGAATGATTTACGTTCCCATAGCAATAGTGTTGCACCGGGTGACCTGACTGATAAAGGTAACTGAAAGTTATGCACCATAACTCATGTTCCCTGAAGGAAGGGAACGAGGTGCAACACAGTTGGCCCTTTTCAATGCCGAAGCTCGGTGAAGTGCACTTGGAGACCGTTTGGATGGGCGCTCGCATCTTAATTACCCAGAGGGCGGGGCCTCTGAGGTGACGCTGACGCCCAGGCGTGAATGTATTTCCTTCAGGTAATCGCGTGGGGGCGCAATTCCCATAGCAATAGTGTTGCACCTCGTTCCCTTCCCTCAGGGAACATGAGTTATGGTGCATAACTTTCAGTTTTACAGTACCGGTATGCTCCTGGTTTTGCAAACTGCACATGGATTTGTAAACTGTGTTCTCTGTTTGGTAAACTACATGCATTCATTTCTAAACCTCTGTTAAAGACTAACAAAATTTTTTTGGATTTTTTATTTATTTATTTGCCCTTTATTTATCCAGGTAGTCTAATTGAGCCACAATAACTCATTTTCAAGAGAGACCTGTTTAGGGAGCAGATGGTGGGGGTTGAGGGCCTTGCTCAGGGGCCCAGGGTGGACAGATGTGGAGGCAGGTGTGGGTGTTTCACCTTTTCAAAGGTGGGCACCAGACCGCTGGGGAGCGTTAAAGCGCTAATCCGCTTATAGCGGACCTAAACAATTTGTTAGCTTTACAGCGGATTGATAATAATAATAATAATAATAATAATAATAATGAATTCAATTTATAACGCACTTTTCATTAATGAAAAAAGATTGACTAACTTTTATAATTCATAAGCGGATTTGCGCTATTTTTATTTAAAATGCAGTACCGCTAATAACTAATTATCTATCAGTAAAAACGAGAAAACTTATTTACGGGCTCTAACAGACCATATCCTGTCAGCGCCGGATGTGGTCTGTGACAAAAAAGCGTCCCCCTCAGTCTCTTGGCTAGAGAGCGCAGTTAGCAGCCAGTGTGTTACTCTGCAGCCTTATTGCTTGTTTTCAAAGAGTCAGACGAAGAGTTTTTAACATGGAGGGTGAACTTATGGATGTTTCTCAGTGGCCTAGGTGACGTGTCTGGATTTGAAAAAGTAGTTCGCCATTAGCACTGTTCAAAATGGCGTCCGCGACAGCCACAGAAGTTAAGGACTTTCCAAGAAAACACGGTAAAACAATTATTTCTTTGCTGAGAAAAAATATATTTCATAGCTGACGTTATAGCACAAGTTCTTCTGAGCTTGAGAGTTTCACGAAATGGTCAAATCTGCTGGATTAAAAAAAGTAGTTCGCCATTAGCACTGTTCAAAATGGCGTCCGCGACAGCCACAGAAGTTAAGAACATAAAATAGCTGAGTGCCATCAGTTATGTCCAGAAGTGGTTTGACTTCTCAGAGGAAAACTGGCTCTTTCACCTTCAGCCCCTCTCTCTGGCATCTGGAAAAATATCCTTTGAGGAAGTGGAGAAGATCACTGAAAGTCTTCACCTGGTTGGCAGGTAAAAATTCAATAATTTCCAGTGTAGTGGTGAACCATGTTTAATTATTGATAGTTATAAACAAAAGTGTACAATTGACACGTACAAATAAATACATAATTGTGAATTTACTTTACACTATGCAAACATACAACCTTGTCCATCTTTAAAAAAACACAGTTCATATAGGTAAATTAATAAATACATTTCAAAATGTAGTTTAAATACAATGCTAAATTATAAATATAAACAATACACGTTTTTCCATTTATTTATCACTACATAACCTAGGCTATGTATCACTAATGAACTTTAACACCTTTTGGCAGGCTAAACATGTCTATGGATGAGCTGTATGAGGAATGTGTGACTGCAAACAGCCTGATAGACCACCTCACCACCTCACCTCAGGAGAAAGAAAGGTGGCAGTCCCAGGGAACAGCAGAGAAGTGGATGCAAGTTCTTCAGGCAGCTGACCTCCCCAACATCCAGCTGTTGTATCCTTTGTCCTCAGCATCCCATCTTCCACTGGGTTTGTGGAAAGGATTTTCTCTTTCATGAAAAGTAAGTGGACTGATGTGCGAAACAAATGTTCTACTGAACTAATTAGAAGTGAGCTCATTGTCAGTCTAAATTATGAAATGTCTTGCTCAGAGTTTTACTCTTTGGCACTGAAAAACAGAGCACTCCTTGCTGCAGCACGATCTCAGCAGAAATACAAATGGAAAAAATAGGTTGACTCCATAATGTAACGTTCCACTGTTTAGTTTACAAGTTTTTTATTTTTACTACAAGTGGAAAGCCATGGCCTTTGAGGCACAATGTGTTTATGTTTACAAATTTACTACAAACTTTATTTGCACGTTGCACTAAATGCACTATTACAGAATGTTCGTATTGATTTTTTGTTATTTAATACTGTTTTAAGTTATTAAGCAGGACAGAGGTCTGTTTAAGAAAGATACATAATTCTGTTTTAAGTTATTAAGCAGGACAGAGGTCTGTTTAAGAAAGATACATAATTTTCAAAAGATATGTTTGTTTCTGGCAATTCTATTTGCACTAAAAATAAATGGTTAATTGTGTAATAATTTGTTTATACATATTTTTATAATTCAAAAACACGTATCCAAATGAATTCAGGTTGATTTCAAAGTGAGGAGGGGCAGGCAGGGTGTGTGTGTGTTTGTGTGTGTGTTGGGGGGGTGTAAATGGGGTGACCAGCCCTGGCCTGCCGAGAGGTGTCCCTTATTTATTTATCAAGGAGTTGGCAACCCTATGACAGGGCAGCAAACTTACATACTCAGGGAATCACAAGGAACTCAGGAGACGGAGGCAACAGGAGACAATGGGCCTCATGCACGAACATGTTCGTATTTTTATCCTAAATTTCTCTTACTTTTGTTCGTACGAAGCGTTCGTACGAACATGCCACGTCAGATTCAACAAACTCTTCTATCCTCAGGAAAAGTGTGTAAACGAGCTGCGTAAATTTAATGAATCCCACCTGTTCTATCCACCTGCGCGTGCTCGCGGAGAGGTCATTTACATAATTCCCACCCCTCAAAACACCATATAAGGCCACGTTTCCTGCCTTTTGACAGCAGGAAGTGTCCATTCATTCAAAATCAAGAAGTAAAAAGAAGAACTTCACGCGTTCGGAGATTGAAGTTCTGCTCTCAGTCGCGCTGTGGCGCACCGCTACCCCCCCCCGCAAGTGTCGGATGGTCAAATATTTTTAATTTTAGTGTAAACAACTGTGTTACATTATAGTTTCACTTATTCAGAAGAGCTGTGGCGCACCGCTACCCCCCACCCCCCGCAAGTGTCGGATGTGTTTTTGAACAGAAGCATTTTAAAATGTCTCGAAACTACAGTTAACTTCATATTAATATTGTAGTGCATATGTTGTGTCTCCCGTGGGTCGTACAGTATCAGAAATCAAGAATAAATGGTTTGATCTGAAAATGGCTTCAAACAAACGTCTCGCCGCAGCACGGACAGGAGGTGGTCAAGGAATAGTCTGCGTTACCGAGATGGATGGACAATAAATGCCATGCTGCGCAAGACGCGTGCCAACATGTTTTGCAGCACAAATGAGTCATGCGCGCTCCTCCTGGTCATCGCGCAACCACATTCTGCAGGTTATATTTCGAATCAGATATAATAATCTATTGCTCCGATGGTGTTTGGCACAGCAGTCCAGCAATAGCATGAAAATCAGTCTTAATTCGTACTTGTTCTGCGGCGGTGTATGGGAATTTTATGTACCTGGGTGTTAATATGAGGAGGGCTTTGATGACCAAGGGGAGCGCACGACTCACTGAAGCCTGCGCGACACACCAGACAAATTAAACTTAAAATTATAATTCTAATTCAAACAGAATAACCTATTGTCAAGAATAATTATGGTGCGTGATTTTTTTAAACCCAAAATATTTTCTAAATAACGAAATATGAAGTTATTAGTGGAGAAAATCCGTCTGGATAACAGCGGACCGACTGCTCCTAAAATATACGACAGCTCTGGACCACACGTAAATTTTGTTCGTATCTGAAAAAAATCTTAGGATACGAAAACATTGTTGAATGCCACAAATGATCCTAAATCACTCGTACGCACAGTTTAAGAACAAATCTGTGCGTACGAACGGTTCGTGCATGAGGGCAACAGCAGTACAGATCTTATCATCTCTTACA
>JBBPBX010020465.1:0-29868 GCA_038048925.1 Garcialebias charrua | reverse complement strand
TTTATATGTTTTCTTGAAATTTTTACTTTTTAAGTTGTACACCTTTAATCATATTGTTTGATATATCTTTTACAACATTACAGTAACACTTGTTTTCAATTTTAACCGCAAATATAAAGGTTGTAGGCATTTTATTTTCCCTCTCTTTTCTTTTTGGCGCCACATTGTGTGATGTGCTCCCTGGTGGACAATGACTGTAATAACAAGGGCGTTGTGACTTATTTCATTTGGTAATATTTATTTTTGCACATATAGGAGCCAGAAGTGCAGAAAACAGAAGACAAGTGACATCATTGTTGTGTTTAGGTTAGCTGCAGTCTGCTAAAGAAAGCACCAGCAGCCTGTAGCTGCATTTTTTTTGCTCAGCTTGTCCTAATCAGGCTTGATTAGGCAGAGCTGCTGCCAAACTGCAGATCCTTCCTATAAAACTTTAGGCTGTGGTTTGAGCAGAGTGGAGCCTTGCTTAGAGCAAGTGGAGTTGTGAGATTGCCAATTGAGTTTGGTGGACGTAAGCAAGAGGCTTGTTGGAGCTACTTGTGATCCTTATTAAAGGTAAATCAAGTTTGGTTTTCAAGGCTCAGTTCAACACTGAGCCTGTATGAGCTGAAGGAGCTGTAGAGCTGAATGTGTGTGTTCCAGAGTGTTCTCCACCCACTCTGACCACTTTGTGTTTTGAGCAGAAGCTCTTGAGGTTTGGTGCTGTTTAAACAGCTCATATACAGCAAGGGTGCTCTTGTCTCAGCTCTAGTGTTTGCTAGAGTTGTGTGTGGTGAAAGCTTGATACAATAGGGTTTGTTAATCAAGTAGAGGCTGGTGTGGAAAGATACCAGACGTCAGCCAAGGTTCACTGGAACCAGCTGAAGACACATCTAAAACAAAACTGAGTGTTGATTGACAGCCGAGTTGCTGTTGGTTGTACAAACATTGGGAGGGCTCCACCCTCTCCGCTTGTTTGTGAGTCTGCTCCAGGGGGGTGATAGGTGAGCTGTTAAAGCTCTTGAACTGACTTTAATTAAGAGTTCTGTGTGGGTTAAGGCACCTTAAGTGCTGGCTGCTACTTTGGCTTAGATTTAGGAGGTATGGGCTTGTGCCTGTAAGGCCTGTTTGAGTTTACTTTGGAGACACTGAGGGCAGTGTTTGTGCAACTGTTCAGGAGGAGGACAACTGGGATCAACAGTGAGGTGACTGTTGTGTTTTTTCTCTTTCTCATTTTGTTGTACTTTTGACTGTGTGGGTGTAGGTATTCCAGTTCTCGTGTTTTGTTTGTTTAGGGGACTTTTGGTAAGGTAGATAGTTGCCTGGGGAGACACGACGGTCCTGTACAGGATTGGGTCTGCCTGGGTGGCGTTTTATTATTTTTGGCCACACTCACCAGTCCAACATTTGTTTGTACTTTTTCTTAATTTTCTTTTCCTTTGGATGCTGATCCAGGAGAGGATGCTCCAGTCCTGGTGAGAAGCCTGGGAGGACCTTGCCAGCTTTGAGTGGCTTTATTTTAGGCTCAATAAAATTTGTTTTAATTCTTTTTCTGTGTCAGTGTCCACTTTGTATGTTGTGGCTGTTTACGGTCGTAACATATAAAATGTGTTCTCCACCCACTCTGACCACTTTGTGTTGAGCTAAGGCTTTAAATGACTGTGCTACTTAAACAGTACATGTGGAGCAAAAGGGTTGCTCATGTGCAGCTCTAGTGTTTACTAGAGTTGGGCGTAGTGGAAGCAAGTTGGAAGCTTGTGAATCAAGTTTAAAGTGAGACTAAACCCAGGTTGAGACGGTAACTCCTCCTTCCAAAATCTCCCTGAAAATGGGCGTGTCGAGAGACAAGGAAGGGTGGAGGTAGAGTTGTGCTTTTGTTCACGCCTCCACCTGCAACAACCTAAAACAAATTAAACCTCTAGCCAACAACATACACCAAGCAACAACAAAGAATAAACATGTAGATGTATTTATCTATTCCACCCATTCCATCCAAAACCAAAGGCCTAAAACAATGAAAATGAAAATAAAAATAAAACCGCTTGTCAGGAGTGAAATGCAGCACTTCCATATAAGGTATGCACTTCTCATCTCTGCAGGGGATTGGCTCTGCTTGAACCACCTGTGTGACATCACACATGAGCAGACATGTCACACATGAGCGTTTGCACAAATAAGAAAATTAAGGTGTAATCCACCAGTTCAACCCATAGAACTACCGTAAACACATTTTTAGACCAAATATTGCCAATTTACACAGATATGCACAATTATGTGAGAATAAACACAGCCATAGTGCTAGATAACATTTTAAACACATTCTAGGGAGTTTATCAGCTAAAAAAATTAATTTTGGGTTTAGTCGCACTTTAAGCTTGTTTGGTCAGCTAGGGTTTATTGAACCAGCTGAAGACACACCTAAAACAAAACTGAGAGTTGATTGACAGCCGAGTTGCTGTTGGGTGTACAAACATTGGGAGAGCTCCACCCTCTTCGCTTGTTTGTGAGTCTGCTCCAGGGGGAGTAGTAGGTGAGCACTCTGAGTGAACACTCTGAAACACACACACATTCAGCTCTACAGCTCATTCAGCTTCTACAGGCTCAGTGTTGAACTGAGCCTTGAAAACCAAACTTGATTTACCTTTAATAAGGATCACAAGTAACTCCAACAAGCCCCTTGCTTGCGTCCACCAAACTCAATTGGCAATCTCACAATTCCACTTGCTCTAAGCAAGGCTCCACCCTGTTCAGGTCTCAGCCCAGACTATTTAAAGGAGAAATGAAAAGTGTTTTTAAGCTAATAGTAGTCTAATGAAAAGCATAAAATAAGCTTGTTGAGAAATTTTCACAAGTCAAAAATGTCATCCTAACTCAAATTTAGACTTTGCAAAGTGAAAAAATTCTCATCTGGTGTTTTTGACCCCCCTCCCCCTGCCTGCTCTCCGTCCCCTGAATATGACGTAGGCAGTGCCACGGTCGTCCCTCATACAGTAATATTAGTGTGTGTATCTAGTTGTGGACAAAAAGGTTTCAGTGTGTAGCAATTAGGGATGCAGCAAAAAAAATCTATTTTTTAAAGAATCAAGATTCTTAGTCCTGGCGATTCAGAATCGATTCTAAAAGCCCCAAAATCGATTTTAAAACTTTTTTAAAATTTTATATTGTATTTTTACCGCTCCTGTGCATTCGGCCGCTGTAGAATTTTGGCCGTGTAGGGCCACCGTAGTTAGTTAGCCAGGCAGCTCCCAATGGAGCCTGCTAGCAAGGAGGGAGACAGCATGTTTCAACTTGCTCCTTCATCTTTAAAAATCATTTTAGATCCTACTATGTTCTGGGGAAGACAGAGCTTAACAAGACATTGGTAACTGTTTCAGGACATTTTCAACACCCCCACTTCCACGTTAGCATACGGCGCTAGCATGCTAACGTTAGCATATGGCGCTAGCATGCTAACGTTAGCATGCGGCGGCTAACGCACGGCTATTCGTATTTCCAGGATAGAAATGCCCATTAATGCACTAAATCACCAAACTGTTTTTGACAAACTAAAGTGATATCCTTCAGATTCAAAAAAGTCTTCTGCTTCCATTTTAAATGACAGACAAGAGGACAGTAATGATGGGTTTATAGCTTCAGTGTTATTGTAAGATAGCAAAGGAGGTCTTAATTGTGTCATAAAAGTGCGTCCAGAAAATTACTACAGAAATCACTGCACTTCGGCATGTAGCAGGAAAAATGTAAAAAAACTATTTCTTTAAGCTACTGACTTGAAAAAAGCATACTAAGTATGTTTATGTGTGTTGTTTACTATATGAAATTCTTGTTATATCGATTTTTTCAGATTTGATTACATTTCTCCTTTAAAAGGCTGAGAATCAACAGGTGATGTGGCTGAGCTAATCAAGCCTGATTAGGCTGAGAGAAAAAAGTGCAGCTGCTGGTGCTTTCTTTAGCAGACTGCAGCCAACCTAAATAAAATGATGTTTTTAAAAACTATGAACACCCTCAGCTACATAACACCTCCATCAAAAGTTATTTTGTATGGGGATGATGTGTATGTTAGGGGAAAACATCACACATCCACCCATACAAAAAAACAACAACAGAAGGTTAAAAATATAGCGGTCACACTACCTAAATGGACTAAAAACACCATTAAAAAGAAGTCCATCAAACTGTTAACAGGTATTCTACAGTCACACTCAAAAAGTTTTGAAACCAAACAAGTGACGCTTGTCTAGGTTTACCCTGAAAAGCTTTTTATTAGTCATAGACCCCATTTTATATGTTATGACCGTAAACAGCCACAACATACAAAGTGGACACTGACACAGAAAAAGAATTAAAACAAATTTTATTGAACCTAAAATAAAGCCACTCCAAGCTGGCAAGGTCCTCCCAGGTTTCTCTCACCAGGACTGGAGTGTCCTCTCCTGGATCAGCATCCAAAGGAAAAATGAAAAAATAAAAATTTCAAAGAGGACCGATGAATGTGGCCAAAAAGAATAAAACGCCACCCAGGCAAACCCAACCCTGTACAGGGCCGTTGTGTCTCCCCAGGTGACGATCTACCTTACAAAAGTCCCTCTACACAAACAAAAGGCGAAAATAGGACTACCAACACTCACGCTGTCAAAAGTACAACTAAAAGGAAAAAGGGTAACAGTCCCTCACTGTTAACCCCAGCTGTCTCCCTCTTGGACAACTGTACAGACACTGCCCTCAGTGTCTCCAAACTTAAACAAGCCTCATAGGGACAGGCCAAATGTGTAACTAGCACTTAAGGTGCCTCAATCCACACAGAACTCTAAAACAATCAGTCAAAGTCACTTTAAGAGCTTAACCAGCTCAACTACTTCTCCCCCTAGAAGCAAACTCACAAAAAAAATGAGAGGGTGGAGCTCTCCTCAATGTTTGTACATCATACAGCTTTACAGCTGTCAAACATCTAGTGTTTCCTACACCAGCCTGAAACAAGCTTAAACTTGATTCACACAACCCTAGTAAACACTAAAACTGTCACAAGAGCACCCTTTGCTCTACATGTGCCGTTTAGGCAACACCAGTCATTTAAGAGCCTAAGCTCAATGCAAACTCTACATGGGAGTGCACATGGAGGTAGTTGGAGTGAGGACAGAGGATGCAGAGGACCGAGTGAGATGGAGGAGGATGACTCGCTGTGACAACCACTGAAGAGGGAACAGCCGATAACAGGAGAAGAAGAATATTTTAGTTCAGTCAAAGAAGGGTTTAAGCAAGACTGATGTCATGTCTCAGTCTTATATATTTGTCAAACTGGTGCTCTTAAATGTGGGCCTTGTATTTATCAGATGAAGAACCAAAGGTCTTTGCCTCACATCCCATTTTTTAAACATCAATAAATTTTACTCCAAAATGCCCAAATAATCTTCTGGATGAAGCCAAAGACAGGAAAGAAGGTCCACAGCATGATGGAACCTCTACCACGCCACACTTTGGATAGGCTGTCATTTTCAAAGTCAAAAGTCAAAGTCAACTTTATTGTCAAAACTGCAATATGTACAGGACATACACAGGATTGAAATTGCGTTTCTCTCAGTCCCTCGGTGCAACAGTAACTATCTAAACACTAAACACTAAAACATTTAATAAACATAAGCATAAAATAGTAAAAGTGTAACACTGTCCTGAGTTTTTTCATAGTAGTATAAAAGTATGAAAAGTATGAAAAAAGTATGAAAATTTACACCAACACTGAAACACCAAACACCCCTAAAACACCAAACACCCAATGAACATAAGCATAAAATGAAATAATAAAAGTGTAATACTGTCCTGAGTTTTTTCATAGTAGTATAAAAAGTATAAAAAGTATATCTATAAAATAAACTGAAGGTTCTAGCATTGACATTTGCAAAGAGTGGCACAGCAGCATATGAGTTAATGTACACAGTATATGTATGAGGTAGTTGATGTTGGTATAGAGGCAAAGTGGCATATGCAGTAAGGCACATAAGGCACATTTGGCATCCTTAGATAAGGCTAGTCAGAGAATACTGTATATGTATCAGCAGTAGTGTAGATATAAAAGTAGTGTAAATGTAAACAGTAGTAATAAATGTAAAACAGTAGTAATAAATGTAAACCGTATTAATAAATGTAAACAGTGAATGTAAACAGTAGTATGACTATAGGCAGTAATGTAATACAAACATTAGTGCAAATATGAGAAGTAGTGCAAACTGAATGAGCACATGACCGAGAGTTTAGTGAATAACCCGTTTGATGACACAGGGTCCAGTGTTAAAAACTTTGTGTTGAGTGGTAATGTGTGAGAAAGTTTTTTGTGTTAAGGCAGTTCAAATGGGAGGGGAGGCAGAGCAGGCAGAGTGTTTAGCATTCTGACTGCCTGATGAACAGAGCTGTCTCTCAGTCTGCTGGTTCGAGCCTGGAGACTCCTCAGTCTCCTCCCTGATGGCAGCAGTCTAAAGCGGCTGTGTAGTGGGTGTGTGGGATCACCTGCCATGCAGTGGGCTTTCCGAGTGAGGCGTTTGCTGTGTAAGTCCTGCAGTGAGGGCAAGGAGGTGCCGACGATCTTCTCAGCTGCTCTCACGATGCGCTGGAGGCTCTTGCGGCATGATGCAGTACATGCACCAAACCACACCGTGATGCAGCTGGTCAGGACACTTTCTATGGCACCCCTGTAGAAGGTGCACATGATGGGGGTTGAAGCTCCAGCCCTTTTCAGCTTGCGGAGAAAGTAGAGGCGCTGGTGAGCCTTCTTGGCCAGTGCTGCAGTGTTCCTGCTCCAGGACAGGTCCTTCGAGACGTGCACTCCCAGGAACTTGGTGCTGTCCACTCTCTCCACTGCGGTGCTGTTGATGGTCAGAGGGGCATGTTGTGCATCCCTCTTCCTGAAGTCCACGACAATCTCCTTTGTCTTCTCCACGTTGAGAGTGAGATTGTTGTGTCCGCACCACAAGGCCAAGCGGCTCACCTCGTTCCTGTAGTCCGTCTCATCGTTGTTGCTGATGAGACCTACCACTGTTGTGTCGTCCGCAAACTTGATGAAGTGGTTGGAGCTGTACGATGGTGTGCAGTCGTGTGTTAGCAGGGTGAATAGAAGGGGGCTCAGCACACATCCTTGTGGGGCCCCTGTGTTCAATGTGATGGTGCTAGATGTGTTACTCCCGATCCGTACTGTCTGTGGTCTCCCGGTCAGGAAGTCTAGCAGCCAGTTACACATTGAGGTGTTCAGCCCCAGACTGTCCAGTTTATGGATGAGCTGTTGGGGGATGATGGTGTTGAATGCCGAGCTGAAGTCGATGAACAGCATTCTAACATAAGAGTCCTTTGTGTCCAGATGTGTGAGAGCTGTGTGGAGGGCAGAGGAGATGGCATCGTCGGTTGAGCGATTAGGTCGGTATGCAAATTGGAAGGGATCCAGGGAGGCAGGAGGACAGATGTGATGCTTTTCATGACTAGCCGTTCAAAGCACTTCATCAGGATGGGGGTGAGTGCTACTGGGCAATAGTCATTGAGGCATGCGGGCGTTGCCTTCTTTTGGTTGATAGACCAAAGAAAAAAACCAAAAAAAATTTGGTTGATAGACTAATACCTACATGCGCTGCATGTCCAAACACCTTTTCTTTGGTTTCATGTGTTCATACAAACAGAAACACTGCAGTTTGTTTGAGAAAGTTAGTCTTGTCTTTATGTTTTTTTTATTCCTTTCATTATCAGAACTTGTTTCAAACTATTCCAGCTCAGCTTCAAGACACACAGGTACAGTATGGTAATAAGAATGCACCCAATACATTTTTTTAATTTTATACAAAGTGTGTTTTGAACATAAAAAATATTCTGATTATGTTAATTCTGTAATTTTATTTAAAAAATTAGTTATTTAAATATATTTTTTATAAGTTCTTCTGTTCTTTAGGTAACAAAAAGAAAAGAAAGATGAGGACAAATAAACGGTCCATTTTTCACATATCTCAAAGCAGCTTCACCTGTTCTCCAGGGATGCCTGGAGGTCCTCTTTCAGCATTTCTGCCCGGGATTCCATCTTTTCCGGGTCGACCCTGAGGACCTGGCATACCTTGTGGGCCATGTCTGCCCTAGAGTAGAAAAACAAGTGTTCATCCTGCATCTCCTGAATTTTATCAAGCCTTCTCAACCCATTAATTTCAAGAATTTCCCCCTAACTAAACCATGTATTCAAGATATTTTCATCTGATTTTCATTATTTTTGAATGAGTAGAAGAAAAAGGATGGTTGCTGGCACTGCTGGTTAATTGGTAATATGCAAATAATGAACAAATACCTACACTTTTCCCCTGAACTCCTTTTGTTCCTTGTTTTCCAGTAACTCCAGGTAGCCCCTTAAAAAACAGAAGCCAATGGAGTTATTTCATGACAATTTTTTTTAAATTATAACTTTGGCATGCAAACTCGACAGTTTTGAATGTAATACAGTCTGAGATGATCAAATTAAATAGTTTTCTTACGATCGGTCCAGCTTCTCCAGGAAGACCCGAAGGACCTGGAGGTCCTTTACGCTTCTGTAAGAAATGAAGAAAAAATTTCCAGCAAGGAAATAACATTTAAAAAAAATATTTTTTATTGTTACAAAGTATTCTAGACATAAATGCATTAAAAAAAAATCAGGTTTATTAATTTACTGTTTTAGATTAAATAACATGCAGGATATGGTTGTAAATATATATCATACAATATCATCAATATCAATATCAAAAATCCTATTTTCCTCACTCGCCCTCGAGCAAAACGGATGTCTTCCCCCTAATGACTTCCTCCTGCTTTTGTTCTTTGTCCTGTGTATCGGAGCCTCTATTTACACATCTTCCAAATCATAAATTACTGTTATGGATTTGGTAAGTTGGACTTTCAACGCAATTGATAAAAAAATTTCAACTAAGCGACAGGGTACTGGAGAACCCTCATGCCCCAGAGAGACACACGCGGCTGGATACATCATGGATTCCTGGTGGAGTGGAAGCTGATTTATGATTGCAGGGTTTCTGCTTTTTGAATATGTTTGTGGATACCCATGTTATTGGCTATTAAAGCTGCACTATGTAACTTTGTAATGTAGTCTGTAACTTTTCTAACAATATATTTTTAACATATTTCTTCACTCTGTCACTATCTACTGACAGACTGATGTTAGACAAAGTAATCTCTGAAAAAAACTATAGTCCCCTTGCTTCTCTATCAGCATTTATAAAAACACTAAAAACACAGAGTGACCCGGACAATGACCAGCCAATAAAAACAGAGTTGTTTGTCACGCCCCAACCCACGCCCCCGCCTGTCCCAGCCTCAGCGCCGCGCACATTCTCATTCAAAGGATTGCAAAGCGATGCAGGACTGATTTGTATGTGACACAAATGTATTAAATATCCCTTCTTCATCCCAGAGCTGGACTTTTATTTTGTTTTTTTGCCAAAAGTCAAGTGATCGCTTCATCCTTCACTCACAGGAATGAGGAAATTGATTTGTCACGACTCACGAGCAAATTAAATCATGTCCAAAGTGGCTGGTGAAGCTCTGCTGATTTCAGGGTGTTTTTGTGTTGTTGGACGAGTGATTCATGGTTTTATTATATTTTTTAGAACGTTATATTAACATATAATCACAGAACTTCGCAGCGTCTGCCACAGGACATGTAGTGGGGGCGGAACATTCCAGACATCGACTGACAGACATGAGGAAGTCACGAGCAAATTAAATCATGTCCAACGTTGCTTCGTGAAGCTCTGCTGATTTCTGCTGGTTTTTGTGTTGTTGGACAAGTGCTCCATGGTTTTATTATATTTTTAAAACGTTTTATTAACATATAATCACAGAACTTCGCAGCGCAGACAGGACATGTAGTGGGGGCGGAGCATTCCAGACCTGCACTGACAGAAAGAGGAAGTCACGAGCGAATTAAATCATGTCCAACGTGGCTTCGTGAAGCTCTGATGATTTCTGCTGGTTTTTGTGTTGTTGGACAAGTGCTCCATGGTTTTATTATATTTTTAAAACGTTTTATTAACATATAATCACAGAATATTGAAGCGCTCCGAGCGGACACACAGCAGGGGGCGGAGCTGCAGAACTCAAGTTCAACANAATATATTTTTAACATATTTCTTCACTCTGTCACTATCTACTGACAGACTGATGTTAGACAAAGTAATCTCTGAAAAAAACTATAGTCCCCTTGCTTCTCTATCAGCATTTATAAAAACACTAAAAACACAGAGTGACCCGGACAATGACCAGCCAATAAAAACAGAGTTGTTTGTCACGCCCCAACCCACGCCCCCGCCTGTCCCAGCCTCAGCGCCGCGCACATTCTCATTCAAAGGATTGCAAAGCGATGCAGGACTGATTTGTATGTGACACAAATGTATTAAATATCCCTTCTTCATCCCAGAGCTGGACTTTTATTTTGTTTTTTTGCCAAAAGTCAAGTGATCGCTTCATCCTTCACTCACAGGAATGAGGAAATTGATTTGTCACGACTCACGAGCGAATTAAATCATGTCCAAAGTGGCTGGTGAAGCTCTGCTGATTTCAGGGTGTTTTTGTGTTGTTGGACGAGTGATTCATGGTTTTATTATATTTTTTAGAACGTTATATTAACATATAATCACAGAACTTCGCAGCGTCTGCCACAGGACATGTAGTGGGGGCGGAACATTCCAGACATCGACTGACAGACATGAGGAAGTCACGAGCGAATTAAATCATGTCCAACGTTGCTTCGTGAAGCTCTGCTGATTTCTGCTGGTTTTTGTGTTGTTGGACAAGTGCTCCATGGTTTTATTATATTTTTAAAACGTTTTATTAACATATAATCACAGAACTTCGCAGCGGAGACAGGACATGTAGTGGGGGCGGAGCATTCCAGACCTGCACTGACAGAAAGAGGAAGTCACGAGCGAATTAAATCATGTCCAACGTGGCTTCGTGAAGCTCTGATGATTTCTGCTGGTTTTTGTGTTGTTGGACAAGTGCTCCATGGTTTTATTATATTTTTAAAACGTTTTATTAACATATAATCACAGAATATTGAAGCGCTCCGAGCGGACACACAGCAGGGGGCGGAGCTGCAGAACTCAAGTTCAACAGAGAACGGACTGTAGCTCCCCCTCAGAGTCATATATGGCTCTGATGGGGAGGGAGCAGAATGCTTTTACCTGATGAAAATTTTTTTAAGTCCCAGCGTCCTGCTGAAATTACATAGTTCACCTTTAAGGAAGACGTTGGCCGCAGTTTCGGCCATGGCAAAGCTGCCTACCTTATGTGAAGGATTAATTTGTGCTTCCGGTTCTCTGACTCAGCTGATTTGCGAGCTCAACCGTAAGCTGGAAGTGATTTATGCGAATCGTGGGCCACTTGCTGCTTCAGGAACTTGCCAGCATGTTGAAATCTATCTTGGAGAAGGCTAATAAGATGGACCAGTGGAAAGCCCACAAATGTGGCCATTTTGGATCATCGAGAGTAGTCAAAGTCAAAGTCAAAGTCAACTTTATTGTCAGAACTGCAATATGTACAGGACATACACAGGATTGAAATTGCGTTTCTCTCAGTCCCTCGGTGCAACAGTAACCATTTAAACACTAAAACACT
Source organism: Garcialebias charrua (assembly GCA_038048925.1). Lineage (NCBI taxonomy): Eukaryota > Metazoa > Chordata > Actinopteri > Cyprinodontiformes > Rivulidae > Garcialebias > Garcialebias charrua. Next base: position 18,267 of record JBBPBX010020465.1, on the reverse strand, counting down.
GAAACATTTAATAAACATAAGCATAAAATAGTAAAAGTGTAACACTGTCCTGAGTTTTTGCATAGTAGTATAAAAGTATGAAAATTTACACCAACACTAAAACACTAAACATTTAATGAACATAAGCATAAAATGAAATAATAAAAGTGTAATACTGTCCTGAGTTTTTGCATAGTAGTATAAAAAGTATAAAAAGTATATCTATAAAATAAACTGAAGGTTCTAGCATTGACATTTGCAAAGAGTGGCAAAGCAGCATATGAGTTAATGTACACAGTATATGTATGAGGTAGTTGATGTTGGTATAGAGGCAAAGTGGCATATGCAGTAAGGCACATAAGGCACATTGGGCATCCTTAAATAAGGCTAGTCAGAGAATACTGTATATGTATCAGCAGTAGTGTAGATATAAAAGTAGTGTAAATGTAAACAGTAGTAATAAATGTAAACAGTAGTAATAAATGTAAACAGTATTATGTTTATGTGTTTATGTTTATTAAATTTGTTCATTTTTTTTACAAAAGAAACAATACAAGACAATCTCATAAATGATAGTGTACAAAATGTAAAAAAATGAAAGGTAGCAGAAAGAAGAATAAATCTTATTATATCTGCCCCTTACTTCCAACAATCAGATTAAACAACAATAATCAACCATGTAAACAATAATAATCTTCAACCAACTTTTTCCAACAATCAGATTAAACAATAATAATCTTCAACCAACAGTACAAAATGACTAACTCTTTCTAATTTTCTAACTAATACAATACACATTACGCTATTTCATATTTTTTTTAACACATTTGTTTTGATCATTTTTTTAAATGTAAACATTGACTTGGCATTTTTAACTACATTCTCCAAGCCATTCCATAATCTAATTCCCTGGATTGAGGTAGAACGTCCCTTCAAACTGGTTCTGAATTGTGGTTTTACAAACAACTCTGTTCCCTTAAGATTATAACAACTTTGTCTTTTAACAAAGTGCATTTGGATATTTAAAGGTAATGCATTATTTTGAGCTCTATACATAACTGATAAAATATTATAGTCTACCAAATCATGGAACTTCAATAACTTTAGTTGATAAAATAATGTACTTGATGGATGACGGTAATGCTTTCTAGTGATAATTCTTACAGCTCTTTTCTGTAATACAAAAATAGGTTTTGTGATTGTTTTAATAATAATAAATGTAATTAATAAATGTAAACAGTGAATGTAAACAGTAGTATGACTATAGGCAGTACCAGCAGAACTTAATCCTGACAAAACTCAATGACTGGCTCAATGGGATTAACCTGTCTAAATGAAGGTTGAATGAATGAAAAAGAAAAATTTGTGTGAACGCTTATAAGAACTGTACTGGCTGAAACTTTAATATCTTATCAGGACTAAGGAATCTGGAATTGTTTCAAAGACAAAATTTCACCGTCTTGTTGTCAAATGCATATGTAATGTGTCTATAAATGTGCTTGCTGAATTTTTTTTTAATCCCCCCGCACCTTTAGTTCAACCCCTCACCTAGCAACCCCTGGTGATGCTCCACCCACTTCTGTATAAAAGAGGTGACGGACGGTTGTTTTTCCTTATTTCATGTCAGCACAATGGCTAAAAATGTCACAGAGTCTAGCCAGCTAACCCTCCTGGCCCAGATAATGGCATAGTTTTCAGATGGGAGTCTTGAATGAACAGCAATGCAGCATGTTGCAGTGTGTGTGTGTGTGTGTGTGTTGGTTTATGTGTCATAGCAGGCCAGACTACGTACCGCTAAACCCCATTAACCAACCTGTGTGTGTGTGTTTGTGTGAGCGCGCTGATCAGGGGAGACAGCTATGGATTTTTAACGCTGTCATTAGGGGGGAGAGCAAATACACACCCTCGAGAGAACAAATGAGACCCTCCAGAGAACAAATGAGACCCGCGCGAGCGCAAATCAGACCCCGTGAGCGTGTGTGTGTGTGTGTCTGCTGCGAGTGACATCCGCTCCCTCCACTGGTGAGCGTGCGCACAGGGGGAGGGAGGGAGACGTATTACAGAGGAAAAATTAAAAATGACACGACAACTTGTACACGTCTGATCTGTCCCACAATAAATACGTTGCGGTCCAGTTCAGCTCAGCTATACAGGGCTCTGGGTGGCATTAACGCGAGTTCAGACATCCTCGTCTTCCTTTGGAGGGTGGAGTTAATGTAAACAGATCTTTGAAGGGCGTGAACTTCAGATCTCATTAACATAAACCAGTCGTTCAAAACGAAAGTTACAAATGGCAGAATTAAAAAGGGTATAATTGATTATCTAAGAATGATTTTGTGTATTAAATTGAATGAACAGTGTCTGGTAACCCCACAGACATACCATAAAATTTTTAAAAACCTATCTGTGGTCTCCTTTAAAAACCTATCTGTGGTCTCCTTTAAGACGTGCAATTCACAACAAAACTGTAATTAGAGATTACAAAACAAAAAAATGTATAAATAAAATAAATGTTGGTATGAAAATATCACAGAGCAGAAAATGACCTTTTTTGAAGAGATGTTTTTGTTTCCACTCATTAACAGTTACTGGCATTTCATTGAATTCATCGTAAGTTTACAAAATAAAATGAAAAATAAATAAAAGACCACTGTCAAATGACCAAAAACAAAAAAAAGTGATGAACTCTGTTTTGTGATTTAAATATAATTAGATAAGATACCCTTTACTTGTTGTTTACAATTTAATAAAGGGATTTTCATAATTAAAATTTTTACCGCTCATGTCTTCTGAGAAAACAAACAAAGAATTGATTAACTGAGTTTATACATGCCAGTTGTTAACACTGCAGAATTAATTTTTCCTCTCTTTTTTTGACCACACTATATTAACGTCCAGCACTTTGTCCAAAACATTAGAAGGCAATTTAGTTAATCAAATACATTTTAAATTCTTCAGCAGCTAAGGTTTGTTACACTTGCCAGGATTGACCAAGACACCATTAGCAAAAAGAAAACGATTTTGAATACCTACCGGCCAAGATGACACCAGCTTTTTGTAGATTTTCTTCTTCTGTAATTCAGTGGAGAATAAAATCAAGTTACATTTAAATATACATAGCTATTTTCTTTTAGTAATAATGTAAAAGAAATTGTTCACAGGAAGAGATTACGGTAACTTGGACCCTGTGTACACAATTTCATTCCACCTCATGTACCACGTGCGATGCAAATGACATTAAAGAACCTTGACCTTGATTAACTCGAAGATCAAAAATCATCTGATTTATATAAACGTTGTCAGTTTTGACTATACCTCTAGGCAGAGGCGGTTCCTTATATGGGCAACATGGGCGGCCGCCCAGGGTGGCCCCCAGCAGGGGGCGGCATAACATAGCGCAGCTTAGGAAAAAGAGAGACGCTGTTCCTCGTTTTTTTATTTTATTTATCTTTTACAACTTTTTTTAACAACATATAACACAGAACACCACTACCGCGCTGCTCCTGGGCCGCCCCGTCCCACCCTTCATTTATTCACCCCACCCTTCATTTATTCACATGTGTAATAATATAGGACATGAGGGTGCTGTATCCCTATACATGTCATAAGTTTATCACCGCAGCAGCTGTGGGGGCTACAGGTAACCCCCGACCTACGACCCCATCGACCTGCGAACCACGGGACTTACGAACATATCATATTTAATAAAAATATGAATTAAAAAAAAAAAAAAAAAAATTTTTTTTTTTTTTTTTTTTTGTGTTTAAATGTTCTTAATTTCATGTGTACATCACTTTGTTGCAGCTCTGGTTGTTTTAAAGGCTTTATAAATAATAATTATGATAAAAAAGATCATTTCTGATCATTTTTGAGCAATTTTTGAGCAATTTTGGGAAACAGGAAGTAGGTCTTCAGTTTACACGGTCACAAATTAATGTAGAACACCGGACGCTATTTAAGGTTCAGTCACTGGGGTCTCCGGTCACAAATTAATGTAGAACACCGGACCGGACGCCATCTTAGGTTAGCTGCCGAGAGCTGGACGAAGACTGGTGACCAGGATGGCTTCATATGGATTAATTACTAGCTGGAAACGTCTCTGTGAACTTTGTGGATGTCTCAGGCAGGAGCGGATTTATCGCCGATCGTGCCAGGCCGCCGTGCGAACACCTCCAGCCGGCCTGGCTACACCTCCGGCCTGGCTAGCTCCAGAGCTAACACTGGAGCTAACACGGGAGCCGGCCTTTTGAACACTGGTGACCAGGATCGCATCATGTGGATTAATTACTAGCTGGAATAGCTCTGTGGACGTCTCAGGCTGGAGCAGCGGCTGGAGCAGGAGCTGCAGATTGATCGCGCCGCCGCTCCAACACTAGCTCATGGCTTGGCTAGCAGAAGCTAGCCAGCTAGCTAACACAGGCCTGGAGCAGCTGCGGTGGCCCGCGCTGCTCGGCCCGAAAACAATCAACGCATGGCAACCTAAGATGTCGGCTTTGACCATCTCAAAGTAAGAAAATATATTTTTATTTATTCTGTAAATGTGAATAGCAATGTTTAACATTACAGTACACTACTGTACATGATTAAATGTGCGCACGCTCCGTTAGCATGATAAATAAGGGTTGAATGAATGAATGAATGAATAATTTTTTTTTTAAATATAATTTTCACCCCCTACCTACGAACGGATCGAGCTGCGAACGGTTCTTAGGTCCCAAACTCGTTCGTAGGTCGGGGGTTCCCTGTATACCTGCACTTTTAGTTTCTTTTTTTTTACGTGGCCGGAGGTGACACGTAAGTGCAGTCAGTGGAAAGATTGAAGGGAGAAAAAGCAATGGTGATGCAGAGAAGAGAAAAATTAAAAAGAGAAAGATTCTGGAAACAGATGCAGCTAAATGTACAATCTAAATGTAATGATGCAGCTAAACGTAATGTAGGATTACTCATTAACTGCAACAATTAACAAAAAACAAAAAACAATTAACGGCAACACGGTGGCACAACTGGTAGAGCTGCTGCCTCTCAGCGAGCAGGTCCCCGGTTCAAATCCCGGTCCGGGGGCCTTTCTGGGTGGAGTTTGCATGTTCTCTCCGTGCATGCGTGGGTTTTCTCCGGGTGCTCCGGTTTCCTCCCACAGTCCAAAAACATGCATGTTAGGCTGATTGGTAACTCTAAATTGTCCCTAGGTGTGAGTGAGACAGGTCCCTCTTGTAAATGAGTCCCCGTGGCTCAACGAGGCTAGCCTGTATAAATAAAGGTTGAATGAATGAATAACTGAATATTATATTATAGATGAATATCCTAGATGTTATTACTGTTTTTCTCTTACATTTTGTTGTTGGATGTAACTGGGACCCTGTGTACATAATCTCGTTTCATCACATGTACCACATGCGGTGCAAATGACAATGAAGACTCTCTGACTCTGACTCTCTGACTCTGATTATTATAATAATATAATGAAGAGTATGAGTCTGGTGAAGACCAGGGGCCTCATGTATCAAAGACTTGCGTGGATTTCTTACTGAAAAGTGACGTACGGTCAAATCCAGAAAAGTGTTTACGCACAAAAAAATCCAGATTTATCAAGCTGTGCGTACACCTGAATCCACGCACATTCCTTTTGTACATCACAATGAACGTGGAACTGAGCGCACGTGAGACACCTCCCCTGACACGCCTTCATTTACATATGTTAAACAGATGCAAATTACTTCCTGCATGTGTGAAGGACATGTTTGTTTGATCCCTGCGCGATCAGAAATCATTTCTAGATTCAGGAAAACAATGGATTTAATATAATATGAGTGAGGACAAACATCCCAAGTAAGAATAGTAATAAACTGTGTTCATCACGCAAAGAACGAGTGATTGTGTGCCGGTATTCGTGTGCGCGCACGCTGCTGTCAGGTGCGCCACCGGCTCATTCATTCATTCTGAGTGAAAATATTAACTTTGCGCACGAGTTAATTACCATAATTACTGTAAACACAGAGGAACTTACTTGGATGTTTGCTAGAACATAGATCTTCGTTTATTTAATAGATGATATGAAGAAACGAGTCTCTGCGTCTCAGTGGAGACTTTTCATGACATGACGTGATGTTGGAGTCTCCAAAGCGCGCGCTGCAGCCTTGTGCGCAATCTGTCTGTCTGTGAAGCTTTTACAGTACTCCCATACAAGTTATAAATGGTGTACTTTCACGTGTCATTTTGGAGACATCTACAATAAACACAGATAATGACACACCTCCACTGCCGTGTAACACCGGCGAGGGTGCACGCGCGCTCAAAGCGCGACCATAACTCAGCCTTTGGGATCATATGGATGAGACCATTCCATTGGACATGAATCGGCTTTGTGTGGACTGGACTGGCACAGCCCTGATCGACCTGCCAGCTCCCTCTAAGCTCCTGTGGAACCCCAGTTTCTGCACGTGCACGCGTGATGCGCGGCCCCTGTGTTGCGCCAGTGCGCAGCAGTGCCAAACTGAAAAATGATTATTTCTGAAAACGGCTGATAAGCCATATCCTAGATCAGAGAATTATATCTGTTTATAAATAAATGCTCTGCGTGTTACACTATCTATATCCTCCAGTAAGGCTGAATGTATCCGTTCCTGTTACATTTATTTTTTGCACAACTTTGCGCGTCCATGTGGATGTACTTGTTAATCGTGTGTTTGGTGGGAATATTAATCATTTTCACATCATGAACAGTTAATAGTAATAATAATAATAATAATAATAATAATAATAATAATAATAATAATAATAATGAATTCAATTTATAACGCACCTTTCATTAATGGAAATCTCAAAGTGCTACAAAGTGCAACAGAATTAAATGTCGATAAAACAAATAATAAAACAGTTAAAATCAACAACAGTATCAACTAAGATCAAAAGTAGAATCATGAGGAGGAAGAGTATGCTCGGTTAAAAAGAAAGGTCTTCAAGCCGCTCTTAAAGTCAACCACAGACTGTGGGGCTTCAGTTTCTCAGAAGCACCTGTAAGTGTCGCCAAAGGAACAAGAACCACAGAAACGTGCGTACGCAAGCAGGGGAGCTGGCGTGGAAATGTACGTGGATGCGCAGATATTCACGTTCATTTCAGTTTTGATACATACGGGGTTTTGCGTGGAAAGTGACGTGCGCAATGTTTTTGTGCGCACGAACGGTTGATACATGAGGCCCCTGCTCTATATGAAAAGTGCCCTGAGATGTTAAATGATTCAACCCTTTAATGAAACTGATCTGAATTGATCAAAAGGCTTTGTAAAAAGGGGAGATTTGTGTCGAATTATGACAATTTTAAAAATGTGATTTAGTGTCAGGAGCACAGGAGTGATGAGAGGATTGTTCCTGTCAGTATGAAGGAACAGGTGAGCTGTTGTAACTGTGTGTGAACAAACAAGTATTAGTTCCAATATAAACACTTTCTAAACGACAGTAGTGGCTCGTTATATTTTATCATTAAAAGTAAGATAATAAATACATAAAGCAATGAAAGGGAATAGTATGAAAGTAATGTGAAATAAGCCTGCATATTTTACCATTGAAAATATATTAATTGGTTAAGTCAAAATGTGTTTTCCATATCAAATGTGCTAAATCTTTACAGATAATTGTTCTGATGCAGGCTCAGTAAATGTAGTCCTCTGGACAGATTCTTCTTTGTATCAAAAAGACTTCTTCAGTCTGAGGAGCTGTGACAAACTCAGTCATCGTTCCTCCTTGATAGAGAGGAACGATGGTTTGAGAGAGGAGTAAAGGAGGCCATCTTTGTGAAAAGAAACCGTCCATCATTAAACAGAGGTGGAGGCCTCCATGTTCAACTGTCCCCCTCTTACAATGCTGTTATTGCTAGTATCTTACTGTTCATATAAAATATTTGATAATGTTCTTATAGAAACAATTCTTGAATAATGTTCATAATGTGTTAATGCTACATGTTTGTCTCAGGCTACTTCTTGTTCTGCCATTAACTCTAAAATACTTATTGAATAGTTTATATATGTAGGTAAAACTAGATGTTGATCAACCCATTAAAATACACCAGAATGCAGGAAATGACATATATTTTATTCAAACTTTTCTGGGAGAGGACCCCCACTGGCACGCCGTTGGGGTTGCTCGCCCAGGGTGCCAAATAGGCTAGGACCGCCCCTGCCTCTAGGATGAAACCTGAAGCTAACATAAACCGATTCAACACCTGATGACAGGAGAAACTTGTAAAAAAGAGAAAATACTTAAATTACATGAAGAAAAACATTAAAAGAGATTTAAGCTACATTTACCATAGATTAATCAATTCTCCATCCCGCTTTGCATCATCACAGCATCAAGTTTCATACAAATATTATAGCTTAAAAAATTAAAATAAAAACCCAAAAGACTAATCTTTATAGCGAGTGTTTAGGTAACGTTTTTTTCTTTTATTCATTTAGTTTTTGGTCATTTTTCTTCTTTTTACTTGTTTTAATGTTTTTAGATTTGTTATAAATGTATAAGGAGCAAACTACAGCAGACAGTTACCTTAAAAGCTTCCCACTCTTCTTCAGAGGTTTTGAACACAACAATGGTCGACATCCCAGGAGGCCCAGCGGGGCCTCTGTATCCTGTGTGCCCGGTTCTGCCCATCACACCCTGGTAGCCCTGACAACTCAGAGAACATCACACTTCTTTGAGGAGGAAAACTGGTTTAATTTTAAGATTGTGTTGTCAACTGGATTTACTGAACTGGATTTCTTAATAAATAGTTTTAACTGCCTGGTTTAACTGGTTGACTGTGTCAAGACTGATAATAAAAGGTCACATACAGGTAGTAGTCCAGATTTAAATACACTGACTGTGTACCCATTGTTTTGAAGCATTTAATTTTTTTTAAACTAAAGACATTTGTTGTGTTGTTAAAATACATTACTTTATCTCCTTTTGGTCCTGGCGGTCCCGGTGGGCCTGGTGGGCCTGCTAAACCCTGTAATCCCCGCAAAATAAACAAAAACAAATCAATATACAACAATTAGATCATCTTAACTAAGCCTTTAATTTAATATATTACTGATTGTGCATCTGTTGCCCCCCAAAAAGGCAGAAAAATCTAAATCTTGTTCTATTTCTAACCTTCAGGGCAACTTTGATTTTTTGATTTACATCTAATTCAGATGTTCTCATTCATTTCATTCTGTCAAATATGCACAAGACGCAAAAGCTTGGGCTTGGGCTCTCTTGAACTGAAATGGGAAGTGGAATTGGAGGAAGCAATATCAGACTCAATCTGGGAAAGGATCATTGACTCATCTTCAATCTGTGTGAGATTGCTGTAATTCAATTCACGGTGGTGCACAGGCTGCACTGGTCCAAAGACAAACTGTCCAAGATCAAGGCCAACCTGGACCCAGCATGCAACCACAGCTACACTTCTGCATACATTCTGGACCTGTCCCAAACTGCAGACTTTTTGACAATCTATATTTGACACTTTTGCTGGAATATGTGGTAAAACTGTACACCCATCATCACTTATCTCACTGTTTGTTGTGGTCCCTGGGTTCTTCAGCAAATGTGAGAGGGATGCGATTACCTTCGTCTCTCTTTTGGCCAGGAGGCTGATTTTGTGCCACTAGAAGGACTCACCCCCCCTGCTGTGTGTACATTGGGTAAGAGAGATGATGTACCATATCCATTTGGAGAAAATAAGGTACACCCTTAGGGGTTCTGTAAAAAGATTTTGGGACACTTGGCAGTCCTTGATGTTGTGTGCAGAATGTATGTCAATGCCTGTTTAACTTATATGTGTGTTTGACTGATGGGAGGAAAGGGGTAGGTGGGTGGGGTTTGTTTTATGTTTCCTGTTTTGTGTGTGTTTAAAATGGAAAAAATAAAATAAAAAGACTTAGTTTAAAAATATGCACAAGACAAGAACATTCTGTGGAAAGCAGCCATGATTTTTGCATACGCTAAATAAAACTTTTGTTACTCAACCTGTTTGTGTTTGTAATTATTTCTATCCTCATCATGTGTTCTTGTCTTTTCTCCAATAGAAAGTACACATGGACCTGCCATTCTATGGTTGTTTCTACTTCCTGTCCTTTCAAACTCCAGCCGGTCGAAGCAGGCGGCCTCTTGTCCTGAGCCTGGTTGTGCTGGAGGTTTCTTCCTGTTAAAAGGGAGGTTTTCCTTTCCACTGTTGCCTTTGTGCTCACTCAGGATGCGAGACTGGGACAATGGGAAGATTCAACGGAATCTGATAGATACCTTTTACTAATTGGCTTTTTTGAAAGTATGACTCTAACAAGGTTGAGTCAGGGCCTCTGGAAGGATTCTTGTCAGATTCAGAGGACCTGACTTAACCTTGTTAGATTTTCTACCTCCATTATTAAGTATGCGTCAGGACAAAGTATATGGATGTTTCAGTGCAGTGCCTTGTGACGTCTTTTGTTGTGAATTGGCACTATATAAATAAATTGAATTGAATTAAATTACGAAAAAAGAAATCCTTTATTAAAATTAAGGCTGAATGAATTAATACAAATCTTGTATGCTTGAATATTTATTTTAAAAAGATGGTAAACAATTTTGGAAAAACATGCTGAATATGAGGATTCAGAACCAGAATGTCCTAGTTGAAGTATCGTAGATTGGCCAGGAGAAGGCGGCGACTCCTTTCACTTTGTTTTAATTGTTACTGAGCTTTGATTTGGCAAGATTTAACACAAATGCATCCTCTTTTCCAAGCCTTAATTTCAGCTTCATACAACTCGGTTTCCTTTTAATGTTAGAAAAAATACATCAAACAATCACATAAACGGAAATAATATAAAATCTGTGCAGTTAACATCTTGCTCACTCTCCCTTCACACTAAATGAATTATGTGATGTACGTACTAAATTATATCAAAGCAAAAATATCATAGACTCACCCTTTGACCTTTTATTCCACGTTTTAGTTTGGTCTCAGGAGGAGTGGCTGTGTTCATGGGGAGATGATCGACTGGTTTAACGGCCAGTTGAGGAGTGTCCGTCTGGGACTGGATGAGGAACTCTTCAGTGTTGAACTGAGACTTCAAATCAGAAGACTGATCATCTGTTCCTGTGTGTCTCTGCACGTTTTCTTCCGTCTCAACATCTGCCTCATCTTTCTCTGCCCCACCCTCTTGTTCTTGGTATGGAAATGCTGTTGGTGAAACAGCTTCTATCTTTTCGATTTTGTCCTTCGCCTCACAGGTGGAGACGTTGCTCCTTTCGGAGTCGAAACCACAGCCGCTCGGCGCTCCTCCACTTTGTAGTGTGGGAGTTGAAACCGTCAGGTTTGGGATTGCTTTCCGGGGAGCAGAAGCGTCCACTGATGCCGTTTTCTCTTCCCGTCCTTCGTTTGGTCCAAAGACTTCGAGGGATGGAGCAACAACTTCTGACGGCAGAGACGTGGACACTGCTGATGGTGCCTCTGGTGTCACTTCTCTAAAATCTCGTCCTCCCTCAGATGATGGGGACTCACTGGAAACAGGAAGCTCTGCCATAGAGCCAGAGATAGGAAGAGGTGTGGAAGCAAAGTGGGGTTCATTAGAGGAAGGAGTTTTTTCTGTGGGGTTTTCAGCTGGAGAGACGGGACTCAAGACAGTCATCTCAACACTGTCTGCGGCAGACAGCTTATTTACTCCCCTGGAAGTCTGTTGAACTGAGTGCTGATCCTTGTTTAATTTGACATCTGACGGACTTGTTAATCTGCCTTCTCCTGAGCACCAGGGTTCAGTTGCAGGATCAAGTTGATCAGAGCCAGAAGGAAGATGTTTTTCAGAACCTCTGCCTTGAGATACTTGGCCACTTTCAGCATTTGTGCTTGTTTTTACATCATCTTGAGTTTTCCATTCATCTTTGGTGGCTCCATCATTTCTGTTTATCCCTGGAGTCAGCTCAGTGCATCCAGTCTGCAGAGTAGATTTATCTGGGAATGATTCTGGTCTGATTCCAGGCTGAAGGGCTATCTCCTCAAAAGATCCCACCTGTTCAGGCAAATCATGTGTCAGTTTCACAGCAATTCTCCTCAGTTCTTTATCAGTAACATTTTTCTACAAAAGAACATGAAGATGAGTGCTTTAACAAGGATTTAACCTAAAAAGACTTTGATAAATCATGCATTCAACATATGCTTGTGAAGCTGCATAGAGAAAGTGGTGTCATATTTTCAAGGCCTTCAGCACAGGTGATGTCATTTATTTGCTTAATTAAACATCTTTTAGCTCAGTTGTGTAAAAACAAGCTTTAAACCCAACACCATTAGATGTAGAGATTGTTATTTAGCTGAGTGTCAGGGAGGTGAGTTGAGTCAAATAGTCTGACTTATTTATTTATTTTCTAAAAATGCCATGGAGTTCTTTTCAGGACTCTTGTTCCCTTTAAAGTAAAATTAATTTGTTTGCTTTTAAGCTCCTAAAGGTTGATTGATTTCTAATCGATCAGCTGCAACTGGTGGCATGAAGTTTTTTCTTTTGTTTGTTTGAACAAGCCATGCATACGAGTTACTACCAGTACTGGCTTCAAAGCCCAAATAGATACAGTTCATTTAATCAGTTCAGGTGTTTTCTACAGGATAAAGTAATAATTTTGTGCACAGTTTAGCTTTTCCAATTTTGAAAACCCACATAGTAATGTTTAAAATAATGTATAAATATATTAATTTGAATGAAAAACAAGTTAAGAATTTTACCAGCCTTGGACGTTTTTGTTCATCTTTTTCATTTAGTCTATTTCATATTATTGGTTTGGTGAACTTTATGGCTGTGCTATAGGTTGTGACATGAACTTTTGGAGGAAGTATTTTAAGATTGTGAATTCCATTGTCTTTTACATTTACTCTGTTTCATTTTAGTGATGCATTTTACATCTTCCTGACACAGTTGTAGCATAAAAAACACAACAAAACAGCCAAAAATCCATCCATCCATTATCTTTACCCACTTCTTCCATTTAAGGTCACGGGGGTCTCTGGTGCCCATATCCAGCTGTCACTGAGGCGGGGGACACCCTGGACAGGTCTCCAGTCCATCACAGGGACACATAGAGACAAACAACCATTCACTCTCTCACTCACACCTAGAGACAATTTAGAGTTACCAATCAAACATGCATGTTTTTGGTCTGTGGGTGGAAACTGGAGTACCGGAGAAAACCCACACATGCACAGAGAGAACAAACTGCACCTAGAAAGACCCCCGGCTGGGATTCGATTTGGTGACCTTCTAGCTGAGAGGCATTAACTCTACCAACTGCACCATCATGCCGCCACTTCCAAAAATAAAAAATACAACCCCGACATACATTTTTTTCTGCTAATTTTTCATGAATGTCTTCAGCAATTTCAGACTTGCTCAGAACTACCAAACATTTGTTTTTGGGTTTTAGCCTTTAACTCCCAGGTTAAATGTTTTAAACAAACATAAACAAACATTATTTATGACAATAAACACACAAAAATGCATTAACCTGATTAATATTAATAATAATAATAATAATAATAATAATAATAATAATAATAATACTAATGAATTCAATTTATAACGCACTTTTCATTAATGAAAATCTCAAAGTGCTACAAGGTGCAACATAATTAAATGTCAATAAAACAAATAATAACACAATTAAAATCAATAACAGTATCAGCTAAGATCAAAAGTAGAATCATGAGGTGGTAGAGTATGCTCGGTTGAAAAGAAAGGTCTTCAAGCCGCTCTTAAAGTCAACCACAGACTGTGGGGCTCTCAGACAGTTAGAGGGCTGAACATTGGTGGGGAATAAAGTCTTGGACATGGCAAATATTAGCAACAAAATTTATATGAATTCATCAGTATTTTTTACGCAGTGCCAAAACCTCTCCATGTACGCCTTCATGGCCAGAAATGCTTCATTAACTTCAATCAATGCCACATAAAAAAAATCTCACTGCCATCACAATAAAAAAACCTGCATTCTGTAATGTCAGTATTACATATTACAAGATACAAGATACAAGATACAAGAGCTTTTATTAACATTGCACCAGTTCTCACCAATTACAACGTGATTATGTATACACAGTCATCCAGAAGAGGGGTAGAGAATGTAAAGCTGCTGCTTATTCAAAACACATGACATGTTCTTCAGCGCGGCCTCTCTCATCCGTCTCGGGATGAAGGTCAAAGGTGTGAAAAAAAGGTAAGGAACCATGAGGGTTACAGCATTAGTATTAAAAAAAATGTATCACATTTTGTCTGCAAGACACCGCATGACACAGTAAAAACCATACCATAAGCACATAAGGACAGTTACATGTTGCATGTTGAGAGAGAGACTGAGGCAGGGAGGATCTGTCCATGATACATTCCGGATGCCTCCGATAACGCTCATAGAAAAGTTCTCCGGGGGGGGGGGTAGCAGACAAGACAAACAGCAGCTATTTTGTCCACAGTAAGCACATCTCAGGAGAAATTAGATATCCAGCCTTTTCCAAGGTTGTTTCCAAGGGAGTCAGATAAGAATTCACAAATATTTTCACATCAGGCACACATTGTAATTTCTGTGGCCTTCAGTCTGTAAGGGCGATTCTGTTCCAAAGTGATCCAATTCGGGACTTTTTCCACTGATCCAAGCTCTGACCTCAGATGTTGACCACAGCTGACCAGAGTCCCAATCCGAGGGTGATCTGTTCACCCTCTGGATAAGCTCGCAAACAGCTGATTTCTGATGTTGACCACAGCGTCCAGAGTCCAAATCCGTGGGTGAGCTGTTTCACCCTCTGGATAAGCTCACAAACAGCTGATTTCTCGAGGTCACGGCACAGACCAGACGTCGGGTGCTCCAGGCATTAAGACCTGCTGAAGTCTCCCTCATTTTGCGATAGACCAGTGCTCCACAAACGCCAAAAAAAGCAAAGCGCTGCCATCATAATCCAATATAATCCAAGATTCTTCACCTCCACAGAGCACTCCCAGGAATCCACGGAATCCATGGCGGAATCCATGGCGTATCCTCCGTCACTCTGTGAGGGTGGGAAGGCTCCCCTTGTGCCGTTCCTTCTGTAGAGATCTTGTTTGTAGAATCGAATGCCCAAACCTCCAATCCATCTTAATTTGCGTTCGAGGTGCTTAGCTGAGGAGCTGCCAGCAGCAGGGGGGGGGAAGGACGGGAGAGGGAAGGGCTGCGACTGCCTCCGTCGAGAGCAAGGTTGAAAAGATATTATATTGAGGAAAAAGTAGAGATATTTGACATTTTTACAGCACTTACTTAGAATTGATTGATCGATTCTTGAAGTTACTGTATTTTTGCCATTCATATTGTAGGGCCGTGTGACTACTGGGGGTCCAAATAGTTGATTTTCTTTTTTTCTTTTTTCTTTTTTGCGAGGTGTTTTGTATATATTTGGGTGGGGAGCAAAAAAATAAATAAATCAAAGGGACATTTAAAGGGTTAATATCCTAACCATTATTGAGTATTTGGTAGTTTTGAGCAAGTCTGAAGATATTTATGAGACCAGAAACAGAAAAATATTGATGTTCAATGATTTTATTGCAGCTGTATTGTGTGTGTTCATGTTTGTCCAGATGGTAGTAAATTAGAGGGTGACAGAAGTGTTAAAAAATGCAACATGTTTTAGATTTTAATGCTTAGTTTGCACTAAAACCTGTCAGTTTTTTTTAATTCGTTCATAATTTTGCTTTTAGAGAAAATGGTCAATAAGGGTGATGTATCTTCCAGATCTAATATGACGGACTGACATGTTAGGGATGTAATGATGTTGTAGAAGCAGTGCATGTACAAAAGAGGACATCAAATTCTTTCTTTAATCTTTTTAAAAACTCAAACAAAAAATAAGAAATTTACAATTATTGTTTTCAAATATGTATATTGTCAGATTTTTGGATGGCCAAACCTCACTTGCACAAGTATCTGACATTTTTAATTTGTTTGACCTTACCTGAGTAAGCATATCCATGGAAACTTTGTGGAAATTAACTTGTTACGTAACATTTCAGTTGCCACGTGTGATATCAGTACATTATTGCACGGGTACCCAACCCTGGTCCTTGAGGAACACCATCCTGCATGTTTTAGTTGTTTCTCTGCTCCGACACACCCGATTTAAAGAAATGGGTGATTTACAGGCTTCTGTAGAACATGAGGAAGTAATTAAATCAGGTGTGTTGGAGCAGGGAAACAACTAAAACATGCAGGATGGTGTTCCTCAAGGATCAGGGTTGGGAACAACTGCATTGTTGGATGCATTACAAATAATTTGATTTTTCTTTCTTTAATGTAGAAATCCTAAAGAGGAGAGTGATTCTGAAATTGTGTATACTTTTTTAAGCACCAAAATGACTGGAGCTGGGTTCCTGCAAGTTTGCTCTGACTGAGCTTTTAATCACATTACAGTACTCTTGTGTGAATGTTGCCCCTTCTTATAAAAAGAAAGCGGAGAAAGAACAAGATTTACAAAACGGTGAGATCATTATTAACAGAAGCATTTTAGCTTTAAAACTGACTAAACCAAAAGCTGAACGGTAACCTTTCTATGTGCTGACCTTAAAATATTGCAGGGCTTTCCAACCTTTTTTTGTTCAAGCCATTTGTGAGATCATTGGTGAAGACAATAGTCATCACCTTTTGTCTGAATGTTAAAGCAGCCAAAATCTGATGCTGAAGAACTTAAGGTAGGTTATGTTTAAATACATTAAGCAGATCCAGTTTTAATGGCACTATCCAGACAGAATCAGAGATTTTTTATTTTAAATTTGACTTTTTTTGAAATTGTTATATTCCAAATATACCGGAACAGTCAAACTTTTTGTTTCGTCTTCAAACAGGTTGAGAACAATCAACTTTAAAATGATCAACAATGGTGTAGTAATAATCTGTATTAACTTACATTACTTAGAAGCAACAGCAGGACTGCAACAAGAGCGCTGGACATGACTTCTGATGAGGGCTCCTTCCACACGCCTTCAAGCTCCGTTTCCAACAATGACCACACGCTTACAACCCAGACTGAGCGTACAGATCATCAAACCACAGCACATCCCATCTTCTTATTATGGCAGTGCAATGCCAGACAGGCTGGTGTCCACAGGACTTGAATCCTCAGTGAGTTTACCGTTAGCTCGCGCCTCTGAGTGTGAACAACACTTAGGTGTGTTGTCTGCAGAGTCCATTGGCATTCAGACCTTTTATGTGTGTTTGGCTCAGTATGCTCTTTCTGAGCAGATGATCCAACAAGCTCAGGCTTAAACTATAATTTCCAATGGTATCATTTTGGTCTTAGAAATCAATCTGTTTGTTTTTGCACATGAAAATCTCATCTGAGCCTTCTTCGTTTGAATTTTGTGTCCGGAGTGACAAGAGGAGTCCTGTGGTCCAGGTGAGGAATGTAGCATGAGGATCAGAAGAGCAAGGGTCGACCACGGGAAGAGGAGCGTATGAGGTGCGGTTAGGTCTTTCCACAAAGGGTGTGTACAACGATGAGGCACCATTTTCCCAGTTGGATCGTTTAATGGTTTTAAACCTTGTCAGCAGGTGGTGCTCTCTCATTTCTATTCCACTGAGCAGAAACTGAGAAGCTGTCGAACATATGCTGCAACAAACACAACTTTACTGTTGAAACCCAGAAAATTGGTATGATTTACTTATTGGAAAGTTATTAGTAGCAATGCAAGATGGTATTTTACACTGCATTTTATGAATACAAACACTGTAGCAATAGATTTACGGAGAGATCGATATATTATGTATGTGAATAATGCAAGCTGTTAGAACTGCTGAGAAACATGTCATCACTTCAGATGACACCACATTTTATGCACAAAGCAGTTATATGTTGTATCTATGTGAGAAGTTGAGGTTTAAGTTTGACTTTCAACACAGTACTGTACCTGGAATGACGTGGAAAAATCAACAGGTGTTCCAGTTTCAATTTCTCTTGTAGCTTCTCATTTTATCACATCATTATAAGCTGGAATGCTTCAGGATTAGACCTTTAATTTTTTTCACTGAACACTTTATGAAACTAGGTCTAAATGGTTTATGTCTAAGTTATTTTGACCAAATAAATGAATGAGCTCCTGAATTGCCTGAAACATGTTTGATATGTGACACATCAATGATAATTTGTTTCCCTCACTCTCTCTGGTACAAGGCGGACACTTTCTCTTCCGTCTCCTGATCTCCTCCTGCTTTTATGCTCTCTCCGTGTATCGGAGCTCCTATTTTACACATCTTCCGAAATGAAAACTACGGTTATAGATCTAAACAACTGGACTC
>JBBPBX010020464.1:5570-25901 GCA_038048925.1 Garcialebias charrua | reverse complement strand
TATGTATGTATGTATGTATGTATGTATGTATGTATTTATATATATATATATATATATATACATATATATGTATAGTTGTGTGTATATATATATATATACAACTTCTATTGCTAAAGAGTCCAACCACCTTAAAAATATTCTTATTCATATATGGGTATGAAATTGCTCAAGTTATTATTGCACTTATTTTAACATTATAAAAGCCAGCCAAAAATAAATTCATAGAGTAAGAAACAAAACCCACACAATTTGTTTCTCATATTAAATTAAAAAGTAGGCTTTTTTAAATATAGAAACAGCCAAAGTGACAATAAGTATGTGAAAATAAATCAACAATGATGGCGTGCATGGATGGGATGGAGAAATCCAAATATTTTGATGAGTTGTTACGTACTTGCACTTAAGAGTTGTTCAGTAAAAATGCAGATCAATGTACTGTACTTTGTATAAAATGATGGCATACCCACATTACAGAACTGCATATTGATATACCGGTATCTGGCAAAAATCCTGGAGACAACTCTTTCAAACTGCATGATTTGATATAGCTCAGGGTAACGTGTTTATGTTTGATTTCATAGCTTGCCTTTAAAACTTTAAAGTTTTACAACTGACAACATAGTCATCGGCAACTGGCGGCCCCTGGACCAAATTCTGTTTGCAAGCTCATTCATACTATTAAATTAATAATATATTACAGTTTGTTAAAATGGATATTAACTGTAGCCTAGCATAGAAAGTAATGACAAATGAGAAACAAATAACAAATTACTCTTTATCGTTGAAAATGGTGTCAAATTGCAGAATGAATGTGTGAAAAACTTTTAAATCCTCACAGAACGAACTGAAATTAAAAAGGTTAGCTGCAGCTTGGTGGCATGTTAGCGCTGTTGCATCTCAGCAA
Organism: Garcialebias charrua; assembly: GCA_038048925.1. Classification (NCBI taxonomy): domain Eukaryota; kingdom Metazoa; phylum Chordata; class Actinopteri; order Cyprinodontiformes; family Rivulidae; genus Garcialebias; species Garcialebias charrua. Next base: position 24,997 of record JBBPBX010020464.1, on the reverse strand, counting down.
GAAGGTCGCCAGATCAAATCCTGGCCGGGAACCTTTCTGGGTGGAGTTTGCATGTTCTCTCTGTGCATGCGTGGGTTTTCTCCGTGTACTCCGGTTTCCTCCCACAGACCAAAAACATGCATGTTAGACTGATTGGCAACTCTAAAATTGTCCCTAGGTGTGAGTGAGAGCGTGAATAGTTGTGTGTCCCTGTGATGGACTGGAGACCTGTCCAGGGTCCGCCTTTTGCACAGTGATAGACACGGGCACCAGTGACCCCCATGATCCGAAAAGGAAGAAGTGGATAAATATAATTTTTTATTTTATTTTTTAAATTCATTTTACTTGTTTTTTCTATGTTTATAATGTGTCTGGTTTATTTTTATTTTATTTTTTATGATTGACAATGTAAGGTGACCTTGAGTGCCAAGAAAGTCACCTACAAATAAAATGTATTATTATTATTATTATTATAATGGCTGGATAGACTGCAGTCAGACATTTCTTACAAATGAACTAATAACAGCACATGGGAACACCCCAGAAAATAAGTATGCTCATCTGGAGCAAGCAGGTGTGTAACAACATGAAACCCAATGGAAAAAAGACTAATAAGAAATCAAACAGATTCAAAAACATCGACAATCTTCCCAGAAGGAGTTGCCACAATAAGTACGCTCTGTACAATGCTCAGGGAAACTGCAGAAATTATTTGTTTGGAACGATTGCTGAGAAACAGTCTCTTCAAATAATGTGTCAGCACAACACACGTTTTAAAGTTGCATCTGATCAAGCCATAAACTTTTAGGAACAACGTTCTTTGGATAGAAACTGGAGACGTCTGTCCACATTTGGTTAAAACAAACAAACAGCATATCAGCAAAATCTCCTCATACCTTCAATTATCTGTCATGGTAGTGGAAGTGTGGTGATTTGGCCTTATTCTGCAGAAACAATCTTAACATATTTACGTTCTTGGGAGTTTAGGTGCAATTAGTTACAATTCCAGATAGTTGCCGATTACTGTATAATGAAAACCGCCAAGAGAAATAGAAAGTATGTTGCAATCCTTTCTGTTGAGCAACAATCTGCTCCAATACTGCTACGGTACAGCAACTGAACGATGTCGGTACTCGTACAGCAACACAAACAAATCCAGGTCAAAGTGCAGCCATTTCACTCTAATTACACAAATATAACGTTTCTGTAGTCAGCTGATAAAGGTGGAGAAGTTAAGGGTTAAACTGTCAGGACAAATGAGCTTCTTAGATGTACAGCAAGTGCTTGTTCAGCTAATGACAAGTTTATCTAAGAAGGAGGCTGAGGTCAACTAGGACTGAGCTGTTGCCATAGAAACAGGAGATACGGGGTAGCCAAGTCATCTCTGAAGGGAGCTGACCTACAACGTGCAGACAGAATGAAACAAAGAATGCTTTAAGGTAAAAAGTTAAGATTTAATGCGCTGCACAGCTTATTTTAGGTGCAAATCAACAATAAGATGAACAAAAATACGAGAAGATGACTCACAGTTTCATGCTATTTTAAACAATCTTGAAGATTTTATTGTTTTTGTTTTTAAGAAGCCTGGTTGTTACAGAGCACTGGTCTGCTGCCTCTCAGCATTGCTCGGTTTTTTAGAAATGTGTGCAGCAGGTCAGGCACAAAAAAGAAGCTTAGAGTTCCCAAATCCTCCTCCCAAAGGAATGCAGCTAATCAGAGTCACCTCCTCGTGAGAGAAAAACTAAAAAATCCCTACAATTTGCACCGTTTGCTTCAGCCCCGAGAACCCCAGCTGATGCTCCGACAGCTTCGGCTGTCTTAGCATGTGACTGCAGCGTACTCTCTCTGCAGCTCATCGTGAAACCAGCCGTCTCAGGGCGATCCCTTATCGGAGCCAAGCTAAATAAAAGGCTGCGACCTCCCGGGTGAGGAAATGTTTCCAACACTGCTTCTTCACAATGAACAGACTGTCTGGACATTTGACGGATTGTAGACTCCCACATTTCACACAACAATTAGGGCTGTAGTGATACAATAATCTCACGATACGATATGATACACAATATTCTGCTCACGATACGATACATATTGCGATATTCAGCAAACGATACAATTCAATACACTTTTGCAATTTTCTGAAAGATTTTAGAGGGACAGAGTGATTTTGGTGACATTTTGAGACTGTTATAGACTTGGATTTAATTAATTTAACTGTAAACTGATTAAAAGCACCAACTACACAATATCTGGCTCTGGTTGGACATGGACACAGACTTAAAGTTGACAGCTGGACAAAATGAATCAAAGAAGTGGTGAGAAAACGTGTTTCTTTTAATTCCATCCATCCATCCATCCATTTTCTTCCGCTTATCCGGGGTCGGGTCGCGGGGGTAGCAGCCTAAGTAGGGAGGCCCAGACTTCCCTCTCCCCAGCCACTTGGAGCAGCTCCTCTGGGGGAATCCCAAGGCGTTCCCAGGCCAGCCGAGAAACATAGTCCCTCCAGCGTATCCTGGGTCTTCCTCTGGGTCTCCTCCCGGTGGGACATGCCCGGAACACCTCACCAGGGAGGCGTCCAGGAGGCATCCTAACCAGATGCCCGAGCCACCTCAACTGGCTCCTCTCGATGTGGAGAAGCAGCGGCTCTACTCCGAGTCCCTCCCGGATGACTGAGCTTCTCACCCTATCTCTAAGGGAGAGTCCAGCCACCCTGCGGAGAAAACTCATTTCAGCCGCTTGTATCCGAGATCTTGTTCTTTCGGTCATAACCCAAAGCTCATGACCATAGATGAGGGTGGGAACGTAGATCGATCGGTAAATTGAGAGCTTTGCCTTTTGACTCAGCTCTCTCTTCACCACGACAGACCGGTACAGCGCCCGCTTCACTGCGGACGCTGCACCTATCCGCCTATCGATCTCACGCTCCAGTTTTCCCTCATTCGTGAACAAGATCCCGAGATACTTAAACTCCTCCACTTGGGGCAGGACCTCCTCCCCGACCCGGAGAGGGCACGCTACCCTTTTCCGGCTCAAGACCATGGCCTCGGATTTGGAGGAACTGATCCTCCAGTGTTTCTTTTAATTGAAACAGTAAAAACTGTAGCTTACATGCATTTGTAAAGTAAATAAAGTGCACCAAGTGCCCTGCTCTGAATAGTTTGAAACCTTTTTAACCTTGACACTTAACATCTGAAGGAATCACTCTAAGTGCTTGGTAAGTAAACAGTAATAGGACTTCTCCAAAACAGTCTATAATTCAAGTAGATGGAGAACATTTAACTTCAAATGCACCCATCTTAGCAGAGCAGCTTAAGGCCTGTAGATAGACCCTGACTAATAAGTGAACTCTAAACAGAAAGTCTACTCTGCAGACTAAGTGAGCTACATTCTCCTCAGATTTTTGTTTAGAAATAGAATCGGATCGACGTGCTGTGGGAGAAGTGCACTTCTCTGCGCAGTGATGATATCTCCAGCGGTGGAGAAGACTCTCTCTGAGGATACACTGGTGCCAGGGATGCAGAGGTACGATACTTGCGGATGAATATCAATTTTTTCTAGGAAAGAAAAAATCGATATGTATCGCGATATCTATTTTATTACACAGCCCTAATAATAATAATGAATTCAATTTATAACGCGCTTTTCGTTAGTGAAAATCTCAAAGCGCTACACACATTGAATGCTACACACATTCATACACCGGTAGCGGCAGACTACCATGCAAGGTGCTTTCCAGTCCTACCGGGAGCAACTCGGGGTTAAGTGTCTTGCCCAAGGACACAACGACACATGGTGTGGGGAACCGGGATTCGAACCGCCAACCTTCCGATCGGGGGACGACTGCCATTACCACTACGCCACGGCCGCCTCTAACAACAATGTTCAGTCAGGTCATCTGGACTGTTTCCTTTTTTGCTGAGACGTTGCATCCTTCATCTGAGGAGCCACCAAATAAACTGTTTCTCACAAACAACATACTCCATAGCGGGGGAAAAAAAGTTTGCTGGTGATTCCGAGGCTCTCCCCCGTCAACCCGTCTGAGGCAGTCATGTCAAAGTGGTTCAAACAACCAAGTTCATGCTCAGTAATCCAGGTAAAAATTCAACAATGTTCAGTCAGGTCATCTGGACAGTTTCTTATTTTGCTGAGACGGTTCATCCTTCATCTAAAGGACTTCTTCAATCTGAGAAGCCACCAAACAAACTGATTCACAAACAACATACTCCATAGTGGGGGAAAAAAACCACTTTGCTGGTGCTAATATATCCTCCAGGGCCCACCTTCTCCCCCGTCAACTCCTCTGAGGTGGTCTCCTCAGAATGAAGAAATCCTTTGGATGAAGGACAAAGCATATTAGCAAAGCAAGAAACCGTCCAGATGACCTAACTAGCATTGTACAGATTATTATCTGGATTATTGAGCATGAACTTTGGTGTTTTGAACCACTTTGGCTATGACTGCCTCAGAGAAGTTGACAGGGGAGAGGGCGGGCCATGGAGGCCATCTTAGCACCAGCCAACTGTTTTTTTCCCCCACTATGGAGTATGTTGTTTGTGGGAATCAATTTTGTTTGGTGGCTCCTCAGACTGAAGAAGTCCTTTGGATGAAGGATGAAACAGCTCAGCAAAAAAGGAAATGTCCAGATGACCTGACTGAACATTGTTGGATTTTTACCTGGATCATTGAGCATGAACTTTGGAACATTTCAGACAGCATTCTAGATGCTATTAGCTTTGAAAAAATATATATTTTCAACAACATTCAGTTCAAGATGGCACTGGTATGTGATCCATGAAGAAAAGGCTCTTTAAGAAACCATAATCTCAAAACTAAAACCTGACAGAATGTCCTGCTTCATGACAAAAAGTAGACTTTCTTACAGTATTTCAGCAACGCAGCGTTTTCTTTTTTACAGCATTTTCCACAAGAGGTGGTTTATTTTTTATTCAGGGATGTTTATTTTTGCTCTGCTTTCCCAGGAAAACACAACCAGGAGAGATTTTTTTTATTCCCTGGAAACGCCGCCTGCAGGCGCCGCTTTCATAAATAACGACGAGAACAAAAATGGCAGGACAAAGGAGCAAAACAAACTAGAAACTAGATAAATAAATAGCCAACTGTACTGCGGGAAATGAACAATTCGAGGAGCGGGAGGACAGGGAAAGATAGCATAGAAAAAGAAACAAAAAGTGAAGACGCACATGCTGGTTGTCAAACACTGTTCTTAAAAAATAGAAATGCTGTTTTAAAATAATAATAAAAAAATATTGAACTGGGTTGAGGATTAAGTGTTAAGTTTGCTTATCCTCAAACATTTTTGTGTCTAACTATATTTTATAGGACATTTAAAAAGCTGGAAGTATAAAACTCCACTTATTTTTGCTCCAAGCTTCTTTCTGGCACAATTTTTCCCATGAGTCGCTCCACCACATTCCCCCTCGCTTGTCTCTTTCCCCCACTTCTCATTACCTGTGCAAAGTGCCGAGTGCTGCAGTATGTCATGTTGTGTGTGTGTGTGAGGATGGTGGGTGTATGGCTGCTGAACTCTAAATGAATCTGTGGACAAGGTTTCCTCTTTGAGTGGGCGACTGTCGGCCTAAATTACAGCAGCAGATCTTTTTTTTTATGCATTACATTTTTTTTTTTAATGCAGGCGCGCCTCTTCAGGAGAGCAACGCTTCCAGGCTGAACACAAACTCTGCCAATTGTGCATCGCTCTCAGGAGAGACGGAGAGGTGGCGGCGGTTTGACTGACGGCATGCCGATTCACAGAGGGAGACGCAAAAAGCAGCTCATCCATGTGATGATCCTGCAGAGAAACGTTTGAGAAGGTGTTGAAGGAGCATTCGCCAAAAATGGCAGCTTGCGTAGAATGAAGAACATGAAGATTAAAACATGACCTTCAAGCTATTTTCCCAAAAATAATTAAGAAAACTACTGTATTTTCCGCATCAGTCAAGTCGCATCAGTCCAAAAATGTCCAACAAAGTGGTAAAAGCATAAATAAGTTGCGTTGCCGTATACGTCACATCTATTACGCGTCACCGCTGATGCGTCACGTTTGTTGTGTCACCGCTGACAACCTGGAAACATGTGCCGCTGTCGTGCCAAAAATCTATTGGCTGCCAAATGGCGGTTGCTGGAGCATGCACGGGAGGACTTTAACATCAATTTAACAAGATTAACACTTAAAAATAATTATGTGTTTGCTCGACATTATAGCAAAGATGTGTCTCAGTTGGACTTTTCCCTAATAAATGCACTTTAATGGTCAAATCTGTTGCATTTCAGCTGGACGGCGCAGTGAAATGCAGCTGATTTGACGTTTGCTCCAGGAGTTCCCAAGTGAGATGAATATGGCTCTATGGCAAGCCAAGTATCTCATTAATATCCACTTTTACATTTTAATGAGATAATTGGCTGGCCATATTAGTCGAAGGCCCTCTAGCGGTTGAAAATGGTAGTGTTCAATCTTTTTTTTTACCATACCATACCATTTTATTTATAGAGCACTGAAAACAGCGACAAGGCCAACCAAGGTGCTGTACAAACAAACAAACAACAGGCAACACACACTACGAAGTACAAAAAATAGACATAAAAAATTGTAGATAATAAATATAACGACCAAAACACAGATCATCTGGTGTTGAAAGCAACAAAATAGTAATGGGTCTTTAAACGGGATTTGAAAACCGAGAAGGAGGGAGCCTGTCTGACGAGCAGACGTAACTCGTTCCAGAGTCTTGGACCTGCTACAGAGAACGCCCTGTCACCTCTGCGTTGAAGACGAGTCCCTGGAACTGTTAAAAGTAACTGGTCCGCTGAACTCAGAGCACGTGGTGGGACATATGGCTGTAGCAAATCAGAGAGATAGGCGGGGGCGAGACTGTTCAGTGATTTGTAGACATACAGGATAATTTTGAACTGGATTCGAAGATGAACCGGTAGCCAGTGCAGGGAGGCCAAGACTGGTGTAATGTGCTCTCTTTTGCCTGTACTGGTTAAAACTCGGAGTGCTGCATTCTGGACCAGTTGTAGTCGTGCAAAGGTGGTCTGACTGACACCAAGCAAAAGTGAATTGCAGTAATCAAGCCTAGATGTAATAAATGTGTGAATTACTGTCTCCAGGTTATTTTTTGGATAATAGGGGTTTCAGCTTAGACCAGGGTCTGCAACCTTTATGATCAAAAGAGCCATTTCTACCCTTTTGTTCACTAAATTAAACGTGTCCTGAGCCACAATACCTGTTACAACTGGGATACTCAACTGGTGGCCCATGGACCACTTTAAGAGGGCGCTTTTCTGGGTGATGTTATAAAACTAAAAATATCTAAGGACTTTTAACATTTATTGATATTTTTACATTCTAAGACAAAATAAAAGTCGAAATTCATGTAAAGAAGGAAAAAATATATAGTTTTTGCCCATTTAAAAAAAACGAAAACAATAAGCTATGCATTCTTATGCGATTTTTTTAATTGTAGAAAAATTATGCAGCCTACTTTGAAGAAATTAAGCAAAAAGTGAGTATGTTTTACCCCATGTAATGTTTCTAGTAATCATATATTAGCTAAATAAATTACAAGAAAAATGCTAAAACTAGCCTTTTAGTGGTTAGAACGACTAATAAAATTCAGTTTTATGTTAGTTTTGGTCAGAGCTTGAAAGAGCCGCTGCCGAGAGCCCAAAGAGCTGCATGTGGCTCCAGAGCCGCAGGTTGCAGACCCCTGGCTTAGACAGTCGCCTCAGCTGGAAAAAACAGTATTTAATGATCATGTTTACATGACTGTTGAGTTTCATGGAAGGATCCATTATCACTCCCAGATTTGTGACTTTTTGTTTTTCGGACAGGGGTAGAGCAGAAAGGTCAATGCAGTGGTTTGAGGTTGTGTCATTGGGAAGGAACAATATGGCTTCAGACTTCTTATCGTTGAAGCTTAAGAAATTTAAAGCCATCCAGTCCCTGATGTCAGCCAGGCAGTCGAGCAGAGGTTGATGTACCATTGTGTCTTAGGGGGAAGTAAATTTGACAGTCATCGGCGTAGAAATGGAAAGGTATGTTGTGTTTCCGGAAAATAGCACCAAGTGGCAGCAGGTATAAAGAGAATAGGAGAGGATCGAGGATGGACCCCTGCGGAACCCCCCATTTAAGTGCCGCCACTGCAGAACTAAAATTGTTGATGGAAACACACAAGGATCTGTCAGAGAGGTAGGATCTGAACCAATTTAGGACTGACCCTGTGATGCCCACCCACTGCTCAAACCTAGCAATGAGGATCTCATGGTCGATGGTGTCGAAAGCGGATGTAAGGTCCAATAGGACAAGCAGCACAGAGCCACCAGTGTCTGTGGATAAGAATATGTCATTAAAAACCTTCAGTAGGGCAGTTTCAGTGCTGTGGAGAGGTTTGAAGCCAGATTGGAATAACTCAAGGACAACGTGATCCTCCAGGAAGTACTTCAACTGGGACTCGACTATTTTCTCTAGAAGTTTAGAAACAAATGGGAGTCTGGAGACAGGCCTGAAGTTGGGTACTACTGAAGGGTCGAGGTTTGTTTTTTTTCAGGATAAGTTGAACAGCAGCATGTTTTAATGTTTTTTGGCACCACACCATTGGATAAACTGCTATTTACAATAGAAAGAATGGAGGGACCTAGAGTAGGATCAGAATGAATGAAATGAGCAACGTGGGCTTTTTGCCTCTCCTCTCTTCCTCCAGACTCTGGGACCTTGATTTCCAAAGGAAATGCAAAATTTACTTTCAGAGAACATAACTTTGGACCACTCAGCAGCAGTCCCAGGCGAGATGCTTCTGACACTGTCTCTTGTTCAAGAGTGGCTTGACACAAGGAATGCAACAGCTGAAACCCATGTCTTGCATATGTCTGAGTGTGGTGGTTCTTGAAGCACTGACTCCAGCTGCAGTCCACTCTTTGTGAATCTCCCCCACATTTTGGAATGGGTTTTGTTTCACCATCCTCTCCAGGGTGCAGTTACCGCTATTGTTTGTACACTTTTCTACAACATTATTTTCTTTACCTTCACCTCTCCATTAATATACTGTACTGTACTTGGACACAGAGCTCTGTGAACAACCAGCCTCTTTAGCAATGACCTTTTGTGTCTTGCCCGCTTGTGCAAGGTGTCAATGGTTGTCTTTTGGACAACTGTCAAGTCAGCAGTCTTCCCCATGATTTTGTAGCCTACATAATTAGATTGAGAGACCATTAAAAGGTCTTTGCAAGTGTTTTGAGTTGATTAGTTGATTAGAGTGTGGCACCAGGTGTCTTCAATATTAAACCTTTTCACAATATTCAAAATTTCTGAGATACTGAATTTGGGGTTTTCATTAGTTGTTAGTTATAATCATCAACATTAAAACAAATAAACATTTGAAATATCAGACTGTGTGTAATGTATGAATATGATATAAAATTTCACTTTTTGAATGGACTTTTTCATGATATTCTAATTTATGACCAGCCCCTGTATATTCTTCATTAAGGCACCGATGAGGTGCAGCAGTCCAACACTAATTCCCACAAGGGGGGCAATAAAAATATATTGTGTCGTTTCATATAATTACGTCAGTCAAGTACAGAGCTAAAGTGCCACATGCTACATTTATCAAGACTTTGCACATCATAAATGAACTCATTTAGAGGCTGTTGGCTTCAGTTTTTATTATTCTGACAAAATGTAGAAAAAAAATATGTAATTAGAGTGTGATTAGAGGCTAAATCAGACAGAACCAACTCATTTTAGTTAGCCTCAATTAAACAACTGTACGATCTACAAATACACTGAGCAGCAAACCAAAAACTTTGTTAGGGAACAGTGTAAGCTTTTCAACACTGTACAACAGCAACAGAGAAACGCCAACACGCCAACCCTCCGGCTCCGTCTTGCTGATCCAGATGGATCGATCACAGACTCTTGATCGGACACTCAGGAGCCACAGTCCACAGACACACAAGGTCCCACTCAGCAGCTGGCTTATTTCCCCCACTTTAAATATCTGAGAAGGCTGAGTTAGCACAACTTCTCTTCATGGCAGGTGAGCTAAAGGAAGGTGGCACAGTTTGCAACAGCCTCCAGGATGCTTTTATCAGTCTGGGTTTCTCTGTTTACATGCAAAGTTACACCCTGACATATTTGAACTTATGACAGTGTTTAATAAGGCAACAGCAATGAAATACAGCCTTTGTGTGATGGAAGACGATATTGTTCGTACAGCAGTGGAGGTTTTTGTGTGACGATGTGATTTACAACAGTATTTTGTTGGCATAGTAATGCAGGAGAAGGAGGGTTTCTCTGGGTAAAGGCCTCTTGAGGGCAAGTTATAAATCTGCGAGTGAAAATTACAACCTGACAATTTGCTGCCCTTCACAAATAAGAGATTTTGAGCTCCATAAACTTTGGAGGAGGCATCACCAAATCCCCCGTATCTCATCACGACGTCAGCCTCTAACACTGATTAAAACAGTGGATATCAGAAAATGTACCTCTTCACGGAGACATATGTTGATTAGTCCTACTGCAAACAAAAGAGTTACGATCAAATTATGTTCATTGCAAATGCATGATGGTTTCAGGTATACTGTCCTAATCTGATTCATACTTTACCTTGATAACAAAATCAACGTTGTTGTTTTTTTACATTTAAAAAAACCTAAGATGTTCAATTTTTTCAGCCTAATTCAGCAAAAATGTGCTCTCTCCACTTCATTCTGGTAATTGAAGATTCTTTCTGCCTTTTTAGCTTCTATTCAGCAGTTTTGATGCAAATGCATGCTTATTTTAGATAATGTTCATTTTTTGTGCTTTTTTGTGCTTCTTTCAGCCCAATTCAGCAAACGTGTTCTTTCTGCTTTCTTCTGCTATTTCCAGCTACCTTTTAGCATTTTAGCTAATTTCAGCTGTTTTCAGATACATTCAATGTTAACATAGTAATTTCTGCTACAAAGTACTTTCAGACCAACATTTCTGCTCCTTTCAGTTTTTTTCTGCTAGTTTGTACTTCTTTCTGACTTTTCAGTTACTTTTCAGTTAGTTTGCTAATTTTAGCTTCTTTTTTAAGCTAATTTCAGCTACTTTTCTGCAAATTCTTCAGCAACAAGCATTCACACTGCATTTTTTCAGAAAATGCAATTTCTCTAGTTGTAAAAAAAAAAGTAATATCCATTTGGTAAGATGAAAGTAAAACAAAGTAGTGGAGACACATTTACTTCTCCAATCACTGGCTTCTTGACTTGACATGTCCAGCCCCAGTGTGTATGGCATGGTGAAAATGGATGCCATCGTGATGCATGGTGCTGCAGTGCCCATGTTAAAAGGTCATGGAGGGGGATGGGGTTTTTATTAACCAGGGAGAATGCATTCCCTCTGTTTTCCACGTGTAATGTCCTGTCACACTCCTTAATTTGGTCGCAATAACGTAAGTCATCCATGCACACAGTAATGCTGAATATCTCTGTGAAACAAGCAAACAAGTGTACCCTGAAATGTCACACCATTCATTACACAAGCAGAGGAAGAGGCTCAAACAGGGACAACACAGCATCAGCAGGCTCCTGCTGCTGGGCTGAGCTGAGCTTATTCAGTGGGAGGTGATGATTCACGACTGAAGAGTGCATCTTTTAATTTTAACCATGCTGAACAATAGGATCGATGCTTTTTATAGAGACTATAACTCTTTTCTTTGTCAAATGCTCATGAGAGTCATAGGCAGATTTGAGTTTGAATTTGAATAAAACAATGCAATCATTAGATGTACATCTATGAACTTTTGGAGGCGACATTATGAAAGATGGCTGCCACAACTAATCAAGCTTAGCAAACACAACAATGTTTTGTGGTGTATTGATAATCCTCCCAAACATTTTAAGCAGATCATCTTGCAAAACTGTATGAATTTGCATGTTATTTTCAATTTCTTTTTACCAAAATTACTATAACTGTTATTTCTTAACACGAGATATTTGTTTAAAACTTATGCATGAAAGAAGCAAAGTGAGATACTTTCATTTAAGGAATGCTAGGACTTTTATTATGCCATTTTAAAAACTCCACAACATAAAGTAACTTCGGTTTATGAGTAATACAAAAATGCAATGTTACAAAAATAGAACAGAGCAATTGTATGCTACATTATCATAAGCTCTCAGAAATTGCTTTCTCAGAACATACCATTGGCTGGTTCTCTAGCTTTCAGATCAGAGGCAATGTGTTCAACATAATGGCATTTCTTTCAGTTATTTAACAGTCAACAATGGTGTACCACAAGGCTCAGTCTTAGGACCCACCCTCTTTACAATCCACATAGGTAATTCATTCAACTTTATTAAGACAGGTGAATCCCATTGAGCCTCGATGACTCATTTACAAGAGAGACCTGAAATGTAGGTCAGAGCATCCCTGATGCATCCTTACATTTCTATGCTGATGACACAGTTGTTTATTGTCGAGCTAAAACAGTTGCTAAGGTTTTCCAGCCTTTACAATCCGCCTTCGACGTCATACAGTCAGATTTGTTCCGTCTCAAACTTGTCCTAAAAGCCGAAAAAACCAAAGGGGTGTTTTTGTTCTAACCGGAAGTAAGTCCCAGCAGTTCTTCTGATTTTATCCTCAAATGGTGTCCCAATTGAGTTTATCGACTCCTCTAAATACTTGGGTATCCTGGTCGATTCGCATCTCTCTTTTAAGCTTCATGTGGAAACCGAAGGAAACTGGAAGTTAAATTGGGTTTCTTTATCAGAAATAGATCCTGTTTAACTCTGAATGTTAGGAAACACCTTGTAACTGCAGCTTTCCTTCCCTCCATTGACTACAGTGACATTATTTATATGAACGCCCCTAAAAGCACCTGCAGATGTTGGATGCTGTCTATCATGGTGAACAAAAATTTGTAACAGCTCAATGTGATTAACCTGTATAAATAAAGGTTGAATGAATGAAAATTAATCCTACATATATTTACAGTAAGCAAATTCTCACTGTAATAGATTGAAATAGAACATAAATTAATTTGATGCAAAAACATAAAATCAAACGGTTCATAAAAACAAAGTATGAAAACAAAACAGGACACCACCTTTCCTCCAATGAAGGAAGCTGTGTTCGATGTAAGATTTAATCGTGCATTTTGTCTTAGTGGTGATTATGTGTGTATTGTGTAAGATTGGCGTGTGAACGATGCCATGCTTGGAAAATTGATCAAACAATTGGTGGGATTTGCAAAGATTACAGTTGACAGAGAGGACAAGCTTCGGAGCGCTGATGACTCAATCCCTGCATGTACATAACATTTAGAACAGCCATGTCAAACAAAACATTCAGCGCTTTATACGAGGTCCAGAATAAAAATCGGTGTAATCTGGAAGAAGAACAATCCACAAAAGCAGCAAAAACTTCCTGTAAGGCAGGAAATGTAGCGCACATGGAAAGGGCTGATTTGTACTCTCTTGACCCTGTGACATTTCATTTACCTATCGTGTTTTGTATGCTGAGTGTTTTTGTCAAACATGGAGGCTGAAAAACCATCTACAATCCTCTGGGGGATTCTGAACCTACTGACCTGAACCTTGGTTATATTTATCCACCATCCAGTAAAAAAACAGACTGTAGAAAAAATATTACAAAACAACACAAAAGCTTTGTACACAAGGGTGAAAATAAAAACTAAAAAGAAAAGGATTTTGCTGTTCCAGCCTCCACAGAGCTCTCAGGAGGGATGTGCTGATTCTATAAGCCCCGCCCCCAACCATATTAACATGTACTGCTAATAGATGAGCGCAGAGGCATTTTTCAATGCTTCTACAAAACAATATATGCAATGTAGTTTCCCATAATAAAAGCTGAATGGTTTGTAAATATCAAACCACATGAATTAACAATAAATCGACCCGAGGCCGGGGCTTAAACACTAGAGGGAAAGATTACAACGCTAATGTAAGAAGCTTTAAGCTTGTAGATTCAGTTTGACCAAATGACAACAGTCTTTATTCTGAAGGACTGCTTTAATGCTCAACCTGCCACTGAAGATAAACTAAAGGAAACTTGTGTTAGTTTATTTTATTAATTGAAGATAACTTTTAAATAAGCACTAATGTGTCCGTGCTCCATCGTTGAAGCACCTAAATGTTTGCAAACTGTTTTAAATGACCTACAATATATTTCTACATAGAATGTAATCTTAAAACTATGAATGAATCAATGAAAATAAATATTATGTACTTAATGTAGAGAGAAAACTTGTCGAACTTTGCATATTAGTAACATATGAAATAAGTGAACCTTGCTTGTAGCATGGTGCAGCTTTTTTTAAATATATATATATATATATATTTCTGATTCTTCGATGTGGACCAGAGATATCAGAATCACTGGGAGTGTTAATAGCTTTATCTTTACTTCTTCATTAGCTCTCCCTTGTTACTCCATCCTGGAGTCATAATTAAAAAAGCAAAAAGCACCAACTTAGCACAAAATTTACTAGTGCAGACATGCCCATTAAGGCGAGGGCAATTAACACACATTACTGTGCAAAAAAGAAAGTTGTCTTATTAGCATAACTTTTTCTTTGTGTACTTTTGTAACTTAAGGCAAAATCTGATATTGATTTATACTGCATCATGTTCAGGCAAAAATAACTATTCTTTTTGCTGACTATTAATTTGGTTGTTTAAAATCAAAAGGGGTCTGTGGATGGGGATTTAAATGTACAGTATCAGGAACCTTGCTGCTTTGAAGCTATACATGTTTTCAAGAAGTTAGTTTTACTTGATCCTGGCTTTTACACACTTCCTACAGATATGTGTGTTTGTAAATCAAAGCATTGTGTTATCCAAAGGTTTTCATAACACAAAGTAGTCATATGATGCACAAGTATTAAAAATGGTAAAGAACGTACTAAGCTACCTGACAGGTGTGTCACATATGGTTGTGAATGTTTAAAGTAGATGTTCAGATGACATGGAGTGCAAGTGCCAGTGAAGTCATCCTTGAAACCATCTTATAGGGGGGAAAAAATCATCAAATTTTGCTGTTTACTATCGCCCATCCTGTGAGCCATGTTAGTACAGACATTCCAGCCTCTGCTTTTGCAGTTTTATAAAATGGTTACAACATGAACAAGCATACACCAATTTCCCTTGTTGCTGAAGGATTTAAATAGTAAATGTTTATAGTTTTTTAGATGAGTGTTTTTTGTTGTTGTAGTGAAATTAAACATGGAATGCAAGTAAAAATGTTTTCAGTGCAAGATACAGTGGGTAGGATCTACACAGTGTATAAGAAATTAGGTAGGTTTTTTTTTCATGTCGAAAGAACAGAGTCCAGAGCGACGGATCCTGAAGAGCGAAAGGAGAAATGTTATCCACCACCTGGTGCAATGCAGGAGCCAGAAGTCTAGAGGTATGACTCTCGCTTTGGGTACAAGAGGTCCCAGGTTCAAATCCCGGACGAGCCCCCAAATATGTTATGGTCCTGATAAGGCCAGGAGTAAATGGCAGGACACACAACATATGAAGCCCAGAAGGTTGTACCATTTAGACAAAACTTTAATTATCAATCACCTGAACACAAATGCAAACTGGAAGCAACAAAACAAAAAGACAAAAGATGGAGCAGTCCCAAAACAGCCAGCAGTTGATTGTTGGGTTTGAGTCGCTCCCCTCACCCTATGACCCAGGGACTAATCCTACAACCAAAAAAACTTAAATTCAGTGACAGTCAGTAACTACCAGTCCCAACAACAAACTACTCAATGATTCAGTGACAAGCTGCAACTACAGGTATCTCTGACAGGAGGAGGAGTGAGGCAAAAAGCCAACAACCATCAGAACAATGTCACTCCTTTGGGCTCCCTCGCTTGTTCATCATGCAGAGACTAGTCCTTTGAAACCATCCTCAGCCAATCAAATGTCCAGAGACTGAGAGAGCAAATTAATTAATTAGACACACATTGACATAAATGACGCAGGGACACATCACAGTGGCCAATGGTGGCCTTAGACACCCCAAGGGCCACCCAAATCATTTGAGAAAACTATACTTCTAAGCAATATAAAAACTAGAAAGCATAATTTCCTCAAATGATAGGGGTGGTGGATTTACATATAAATATATGGCTGTGGCCATCTTGGATATTTCAAAAAAGGCGTTCAATACAGAATCAACTGGACTTTATAAAGTATAAAAAAAAGTATAAAGTCCAGTTGATCCTGTATTGAACGCCTTTTTTGATTTTATCATGTCCTGGACGACTGAGAATCTTCACCAGCATCTTGGATATTTATGTGGCAACTTGATTTTTAAAATAAAACTTTCTTAAGCATATATGAAAAGCCACATACTACAAAGGAAGTTGGCCCATTGCTTATTTTTAAAGTCGTCTTGCTCACAAGGTTTAAAAATATATGTGGTGACGGCCACCTTGTTTTCAACCTAGAAACCCATTTTTCGAAAGGAAACTGCCTTATGATGCAGCCACACACCAAAATGGAGGTCTGTGTCTTGTTTATATTTTCAAATGATCATGTTCACAGTTTTCATGGCTGGCTAGCTAGCCGACCGGGGGATATTTCCAATTCTTCCATTTTGCTCCGTGACAAAGGACAATTTGACTAGAAAGGGAATCACAGACAAGCATGTGATGAGAGATGGTGTCCAAACCACCCTGAGATGAGAAACCGACTCAAAAACAGGCTAAACAGAAGTCACTCACATCACAAACTTCTTATGACTCATCCATAATGTCTTTTGGAAGCAGCGTTGACTTCTAAAGGTCAAAGAGCTCAATGCAACAAGATTTTATAAAGCAGCTACTCTTTACTAAACACTACAGACATCAACACACCTGAACTATACTGTAAATGCTATACCATTTTTCTTTAGAGCATCGGTCTTGTGTTCTGACGTGAGGTGAGCATGAGAAAGCAGAACTTGTGTCTTCTCCTCTCTGGACGTAAACACTAAAAGTCAAACAGCCTCTGGCACTGTTCAGAATAAATTAGTGGTGAAGGCGTGGCACTGTGAATCTCTGGCATTTGATAAAAGGTCTATGTGACGGAGGAGACCATCAGAGAGTCTCTCCCCATTCAGGAAACAGCACACTTTGATTTTATTTATTCTGTTCCTTTCTATATAAATCCCCAACGATTGTGTCCATTTAAAGTTCACACAGCTGGGTGTTTCTGTGTTCGATGAACAGACTGAACCACTCTCCAGTTATGGCGTAAATCAAACAGAGACAGAAAAGAATAGTGATGTCTGATGTCTGGGAGGCACCGATACTGAAATAAGGAGCTAGAAATGCAGCACAAACTACTTGCAAGTCACAAAACATGCAGTATGTCCTGACAAAAACATCTGAGCACCCGCTAAAGTGAGTGATCAATTCTCCTGTTCAAGAAATAAAACGTCTGATTGGCTCCAGTAGGTGGTAATTGTAATGTATTACAAATTTTATGCTGTGCATTTTAAATGAGTTCATGATTGAGGGAATTTGTCTTCGCCTGGTGCGGACTGATTGGGGAGTGCTGGTGGGATGATTGGGGCGAGGCACAGGGGAGCTACACACACACACACACACACACTGAGCGGATAATGTGATTGGTGCACAGACTCAGGCGAGTGTCCTTGGGAGGCTAATGTCTCTGAGCTCCTTGGGGGCTCCACAGCCTGATGTTTTGCTTTGCTTGTGGCACCAATGTCTCCTAATCCATCATCCATTGCAGTCATACAAAACAAAAAAACACATCGCTCACATACACATAACAGGTGCATGTTTGTGTGTCCAATAATTTGCAACTTGTGGTTCAGTGGTTCCCAGCCCTGGTCCTTGAGGAACACCATCCTGCGTGTTTTAATTGTTTCCCTGCTCCAGCACACCTGAATCAGTGACTTAGTTCTGCAGAAGCTTGTAAATCAGACATGTGTTAAATTCAGGTGCTGGAGCAGAGAAACAACTACCGGTAAAACATGCAGGATGGTGTTCCTCAAGGACCAGGGTTGGGAACCCCTGGTTTAGATCATTTATGTAAAGTTTTATATTAATATCTCCACCTGTCTCTGTCTGTGTCTCTTTCCAGATTTTTATAAAACGTTCATAAACTAATTGTTGGTGGCACATGTACAACAAATTACCTTTCGGAGTCAGTCCAATCAAAGATGGCTGCAACTCTGGCAGTGAAAGGTGGCAGGGTCATATGCATTCTTTGGAGGAATGCAAGGCCCTTCATTTTATATCAAATATATCTGCTTATAAGGTATTTACAATTCATACATTTTTGTTTTACTATAGGATAAATAAAACTGAAACGTCAATGGATCATAAATATTCATAAATCAATTAATTTAGACCATCCAGATTAAACAATCAATTGGTTTTATAAATACACGAGCATTATTTTAAATTACAAATTCGGGGTATTTATAATTCTGATAATTTTTGTGCTTTAATCAAAGTGCTGAACTAAATTGCTAAAATAATTTGGCTGCTTTTGGAAACAAATTTGATACTTAACATGTTTTAGGAATTTAATTTAACTTTGTATTTTAATTTTAATTTTAATTTTAAAGGAGAATGTTAGTTCAAGGTGAGCAGACTAGTTTAAAGGTGTTATGGTTTACCAAGCTTTCTGCTTATAGCAGGGAGAAAACAAGAAGAAGAAAAAAACTACCAAGTTTATTATCTGGTTCAGAGAGACTATAAATGATTAAAAGACCCTCATGGAACTGCAAAAAGTGCACAATCTAACCTCTGACCAATACAAATAAATACTGACATAAAGTCAAATTGGTCTTTGCAGTGTCAAAGAACATCCAGGTGTGGGTTTTTTTTTGTGCTGCATTGCTGGTCACACAGGGCTGCATTGGTGCAGAGGACAGAATGAGCTCACAGCAGCTTTACTCTCTCTCTCCTTGTGTCCTGCATGCCTAGAACTGCTCTGAGAGTTAGCTCGCGTCCCAAAGCGTCATAGAGCTGCAGCTATAAACACATTTAAAGGCAAAAGGATTTTAATAGCCTCAAAATATTCTAAAACACAGAGGATATACAGTATTGAACGCTAACTGCAGTTACACTTAAGTGTGGGGGTGCAGAGGTTAGAGAAGTCGAGTCTGTGATCGGAAAGTCGCTGGTTCAAGCCCCCGGACTGATAACATCAAAATGTGGGAGGGATAGGTTAAGCATCCACACCTGCCTCCACCTTCATTTGCCCCACTCTGGGCCCTTGAGCAAGACCCTCAACCCCCACCATCGGCTCCCTTGGGTGCCCTAGATGGCAGCTGACCACTGAAGAAGAAAGCAGCCGAAAGAAGAAGAAGAAGAAGACGATGATGAAGACATTGCAGTTGAGGCTTAAAAAATAATAAGCTATAAAAGAGAGAAGAGCATCACAACAATGCTACAAGTGTAATTCAAGAGGGATATTGATGCATATAT
>JBBPBX010020463.1:26372-39878 GCA_038048925.1 Garcialebias charrua | reverse complement strand
ACATACATACATACAAAAACACACGAGGTCAAAATAATTAGACCAAGAATGTAAACATGTAGCTGAATGTACTAGATTGACTCACACTGACATTTAATTACCATCTTAGCTAAATCCCCATTAACAACAGGAACGTGGGGTTACTGAACCAGCAATCTTAAAACTGTCATCTGAACAATCCTAGCTTCACCCTACGGTGAGGTTTTTCAGCTTTCTTCATGGACCTGACACAGAGCCCTGACAACAGCTTCACAGCTGTCTCCTGATTTTTGCATGAAACTGAGAAGAGCAGCATGTTTGTAGAAGGATCACAAAATATGAGCCGTTTTGTTTAAGTGTGGAAAAGCTGTTTCTATAACGTGAGTACACAAAAAAAAGATCGCGTTGCTAATAGGCTAACGTTAGCCGCTAACAGGTAGCAACAACACAACGCGATCAAACTAACGTTACTTACCCTCATAGTTGTGCAGGAAACTTGAGATATGCAATTTAAATCCCTTATTACGTTTGCTTGTCGGAGCAGGGGACCAGACATCAACGATACGATGAACATAGCTGATACTTGTGTCTTGGGCAGCTCTTGTAAACAGAGAACGGGGCTTAGACCGGAAGCTGGGAAGCCGGCTTCCTGTCAATGCGCAAGTGATTTACGGCACTTGTGCACAGAGCCTATTGACCGCGAACATGGAAATACGACGCGAACGGCGTTGGCACGTTCGCCCGCTGAACAGGACCAGATCTACACAAGGCGAGTTTAGCTTGTTGGTTCAGCAGATGCGGGAGATGGATGACGAGACACACTTTTCATATTTTCGAATGTCCGCTGCTCGTTTTGATGAACTTGCCCACCGGATCTCCCCTCACCTGCAGCACGCACCGACGCACAGCGCACCGGTCTCTGCCCCGGAGAGACTGGCTGTGACGCTGCGGGTCCTGGCTTCTGGGTGCTCATTCACTGCCATCGCTGCCAGTTATAAGCTGGGGAAGGCTACTGTATGCTCTGTACGCCCATATGGAGGTAAGATGCAATATAATTAATGTCAGTACTGATGTTATATTTGCACTTTATTTTGTAATTTTATGAAACATATTACTGTAAGAACTACCGGTATCTAAAACAGTGGCGGGGTCACGTGCTGCGGGGTCACGTGCTGCGGTGTCACGTGCTGCGGTGTCATAGACCATATATGGACATCCAAACAAAAAACGCCCACAAACTTTGAACCAATCACACGCTGCGAGCCGCATCGTCGGCTTCGAGAGTTCTGTTTGGGGGCTATGTACACGACGCCTATGCACCGGGGGATCACAGCGGGTGTGCGGCCAAAAGTTGCGCAATGTTTGCTCACTCAACGGGGGGTAAAAGACGTCCGACGGGCCGACGTCCCAAGTATAACAAGGCCTTTAGTCCATCCAGAGGAGGCTCTCGTCGGACACATGAGGGTGGAACGGTTGGCGTACCCTAGCGGACAAAGGTGGTACTGCACCATTTTTGCCAAAATGGAAAAACGGTCATATCTGAGCCAAAAATTGGTCTAAAAATATGTGAAAAAATCCATAAACAAGTCTCACCTCTCTATAAGTCACAGGGCATGCAAATTAGGCAAAAAGGTGTGACTTATAGTCCGGAAAATACGGTAATAAGAAATATGCAGACTAACCTAAATACCATGCATTTTTGTGAATAGGGTTAAATGAGGGCCAGTGTCTTCATCACTCCTTCCTCCCCAGACTTGTTCCACTTCTACTCACACCCACACCCCAGGCCAGAAACAGCGCTCCCTGGGCCCCTAAAGGCCCACCGGCCACCATTTTGGAGGTCATTAAATAGTTTGATTCTTCTAACTTCTGTACATTGTACTTTCTTTTAACCATCTGCCTTAATGTGATCGTGTGCTGACAACATAATTATAAAACTTCAGAAAGTAATTGTTTATTTATTTTTTGTTGTGATGCAAATTGTACTGAGACAAACTGTTAAGAAAGCAAGAAGAACTCTGAATGCGTTTATTAATTTATCCCTTTTTTTTACTTTAACAGTCCATGAACATGACAAAAGCAAATTTCTTTTTACAAATCTTCATCGTCAAAAAACAAAAATACAAATAAAAAAAGGAAGACAAATAAGAACAGATGCTTTAAATCCTTATAGAATAAACAAAACAAAAATAACACTGTTCAGAATTGGATCAGAAATAGGCAAACATTTTTAATTTGAAATAAAACTCACACAAACTGTGTGATTCTCTCCTTTGGTTTCATAAAACGTTACTGGAAGAGACTTGCATTATTTCCACTCTTTTCTGCTGGGAGACTTATTTTTCCCTAATTGTGGGGCACTCAGTAAAAACCTGCTACATGTCTGTTGAGTGCTACATCCACTGGAGTTGACCGAGTCGAAGAACAAAAAAAAAACCATCTATATCGGTGTGCAAATATGCCCAGCCCTGCTCGCTCCACACTCTTAGTCATAAATAATCAGTTAAATGCACTGAGTAAAAAGCCACATAGCTTAAAGTTTTAAGGCTTTTTAAATATAAAACTGTTATTACATCTTTTGTTATGGCTGAACATTTTTAGTTTTTTATTGTCAAGCAGAAGCAAAATCCAGTGAGAGCTGTGCACCTCTCTTTACTGGAAAAAATAAAACACCGTTCAGAGCAAAATATTAAAAACCGTTAGTCAAAAAAAGTGAACCATGTGTTATGCAGCGCTCGTGCATTCACACCGTGCACTTTACATTCTCTTTAGCATGCACTGCAGCTCGGCTTAAACGCAAGCAAAGCAGCAGGATCAACAACTTGTGCGTGGTAAGATGGAGGAAGAGTAAAATATTAATACCCTGAACAGACTTTTTTTTTTAAATAACCGGCATGCTCAAAACCTAAAAATAAAAGCAACACAACCGCAATTCCAAAAACGTTGGGACTTTGTGAAATGTAAAAACATGAATTAAATAAATTGAATGCAGAAATGTGCAAATCTCATAAACCCATCTTTTATTCACAAGAGAACATAGTTAACATTTCAAATGTTTTAACCAAGAAAGTGTATCTTTTTTTTATATTTATGGTGACAAATCTTTTGGGACGGGGGCAACAGAAGGCTGTCATTCATTCAACCTTTATTTAGGCAGGTTAATCCCATTGAGCCTCAAGGACTCATTTACAAGAGAGACCTGTTTATGAATAAGAATAAAATATAAGTAAAGTGATATGTGTTGTCACCATTGTATGTTTCCATGCAATGGTGAAATTACTTCTCTGCATTTAACCCATCGCATGGGATGCACCCAGGTGGGGCAGTGGGCAGATATGTAGGCGCCCGGGGAGCAATTAGAGATTGGGTGTCTTGCTCAGAAACACCATGCTGGGGATGGAAACTGGGACTTTCGGGTCCCAGGTCGGCTGCCCTACCGCTGCCTCATCTCAGGCCACAACAAACAGCTGGAGGAGCATCTTACAACTAATTAGATGAGTTGGCAACAGGTCAGTAAATTGACTGGGTATAAAAAGAGTATTTTATAAGACGTGAAGATGAGCAGAGGTTCACCAGTCTGAAAAAAACTGCATCCAAAACTGGTGGAACAATTTCAAAATAATGTTCCTCCGTGTAAGTTGAATATCCCATCATCAACAGCTCAAAATATCATCAAATATTTTAAGAATCTGTTAAATCTCAAAGAACATTGCTAAAAATCTATATTACGGCATCTACTGTATTTTTTGGACTATATGGTGTGTGACGTGATGTTGGAACTATGCATAAAGTGGCACAACATATATATGTTGTCTCATTCAACTATGTTCGTTTTTACAAGCAAAATGATAAATCTATGAACATTTGATTTAAAAGTGATTTTGAAATTGGCGCCGTGTTTCATCAAGGGACATCCGGGTACTTTTACAGCTTGTACAGAACTCTGCCGCGCGCTTTTTGACCAACACACGAAAATATGAACACATCACTCCTGTCCTGTCCTCTCTACACTGGCTCCCGGTTCAGTTCAGGATACAGTTCAAGCTGCTCCTGTTTGTTTTCAAAGCTCTGAATGGACTTGCACCTCTCTACATCTCAGAACTTTTGAAAGTCCATCAGCCCGGCAGAGCTTTACGCTCTGCCAGTCAACACCTGCTGGAGGTGCCTCGCTCAAGGTACAAACAATGGGGAGACCGGTCATTTTCTGTTGCCGGCCCAAAAGCCTGGAACAGTCTCCCCCTTGAGCTGCGTGCCACCTCTGATCTAGCCTGGCCCTCGCCTTCCTGCACAGCTCCGCTCAATTCTCATTTCCCTTCACTGCACAGTCTGGGACTTCTCCCACCACAACCATTTCTCCGGTAGATTTTTGTTCGGACCAATCAGAGAGCAGAAGGCGGAGTTTTGAACGACGTCGACTGACGTCGTCATTCAAAATGGCTGCCGCCACGAAGGAATTTTCAATAAAACAAGGTAAAAAACTATTATTTCTCTGCTGAGAAAAAATAGATTTCATAGCTGACGTTATATCAGAAGTGTTCCTGAGCAATCAGAGAGCAGAAGGCGGAGTTTTGAACGATGTCGACTGACGTCGTCATTCAAAATGGCTGCCGCCACGAACGAATTTTCATCAAAACAAGGTAAAAAACTATTATTTCTCTGCTGAGAAAAAATATAGTTCATAGCTGACGTTATATCAGAAGTGTTCCTGAGCTTAACAGTTCCTAAATCAATTCACGAAATGGTCAAATCTGCTGGATATTAAATAGTTTCGGTTTGATATTTTCCAAACAGCCTCGGGTGCGCTACGAAAATAAATGATAAAAAATCGAATTTTATCTCAAATGTTTCATCTAGGCCAACAGTCAGTAAATTAAAGACATATAATTACACACTGGTGGCAGAAAAAATATCCACCGAGTGGTTTCTGAGCAATTTATCTGATAGCCTGGACCTCGTCAGGCTAAACTAACAAAACTCTGCCTCCTGTTCTCTGATTGGTCCATTCAAAAATCTCCAGGAGAAATCGTTGTCTATGGCAGAGATGCCAGACCCTAGTCCAAAGCGAAGTGAAGGACATGGGTCTGGTATCAACCAGGCTACCTCTGATCTGACTCTGTTCAAAACCAGACTGAAGACCCACTTGTTCAAAAAAGCTTTCAGTGTGTAACTTTTATTACTTTTGGTATTTTAGTATGTAGCATTTTTATTTCCATTGCCTTCTTTTATTGCTGTTGTTTCTTATTATATTTTTCATTGATTTATTGTTCCAGTTTATTCATCTTTTTATCCTGTTAAGCACCTTGGTCAATGCAAGGCATTGTAGGAAGGTGCTATACAAATAAAGTTTATTATTATTATTATTACTTACGCATGCGACGTCGTGACGTAGGGACCAGCACGGTTGTCTGCTGCTGCTAGCACGCAGTGTAATTGTCTTCAAGATCGCCTATTTTCTTAACTTGAAAAATGCCGGTACGTTGTGTTGCATTTGGGTGTTCTAACTTCGCCAGCTCTGTAGACGACTATGATCGGGTTCCAGCACTTCACCCTCAGAACTTTGCTCATCTGAAATGTTGGATTTCCCCTCGCACCACCTCGTTCACTGAACGGTAAGAGTCAAATAAATACGGGTGCAGACCTAAATTAGAACCAGCTGTTTCTTATTCAACACTTGAACCAACTTCGGCTTCCCAAACTGAAGACAAATCGCTCAAATCTTCACTTAAATTGCTTAATTCCTCGGTTTTGTATATTCTCTGCCATAGTTATTTACAAGGTGCGTTCTGGCGATTGCGTCATAAAATGCATCGGCGTTTGACCCCTCCTTTCTCCACCCGAAAACTGCGACGCTCTGAAGAGAACTATTTTATTAAAAAATACTTTTATATATTAATTTTTCGAAGCATCTGTGTACAAAAAATCAAAGCTGAGTAGCTACTCTGCCACGTTATGCATACCGGTAGTTCCAAAATCATGTCACACACACTTTAATATCCTTTAATTGGCTCAAAACTTGACAGTGAGCCTTATAATCCGGTGTGCCTTATAGGTCAAAAAATACGGTAGATGCCACGATCTTCGAGCTCCCAGGGTCCATCTGGACATCACTGCCTGGACTCAGGAACACTTCCACTAATCGTCATGCAAAGAAGAAGCCATGCATGTATTGTCAGGGGAATGTAAGGTTTATGGATGTTTATCACTAACTGATGTTAAATTAATGTTGAACCATGTGTGGGTCAGAGAGTATTTCCCTGATAACTCCAAGGACTTCTCCGAGTCTGTAAGCTGGAAAGACAAGGTCATCTTGACCTTGTCTGATAAGCGTGTATTAAAAAACACTTCCTGCCTCACTGTCCGGGGCAGATTTTCACGACTGGGAACTGAGCACGTAACTTGCTGGTTGTGAACTCTGCCTTTGCAAGTAAAAGACCAGTTCAAATTCTCCTTGTGTCCTCAGAGGGACTTATTTGTGTAAATAGATAATGATAGGATGTTTATTTATCGAACGTGCACAATATCCAGAAGCACTGCTTTCTTTTTGGGGGGCCAAAGCTCTAATAAAAATAAAAACTGTTCTGTGGTCAGATGAGTCAACGCCATGTCCACTGTATTGAAGAGGACCACAGCTCTGAAGCCTGCCTCTCTGATGGTATGGGTGTGCATTGGTGCTTCTGGCGTAGCGACTGACTCCATCAATGCTAAAAGTTTCAACAGGTTTAAGAACACATGCTTCCATGCAGCGAAGAAGATTCAGGGCTGTTGAACAGCTGGAAATCTACTTTAGACAAGAATGAAACAACAGTTCCCTCCAAAAATAATTAAACATGATTTTTTTACTATTCATAAAATTGCTCAAAATATATATATTTTATCATTTAAATATGTTCGTTTTTGCAAACAAAATGATAAATCACTTTAATTTTGCTTTAAAAGTGATTTTGAACTTCAAGCCGTGTTTAATCATGGGAAATCCGATTACACACGAACGCACCATCTGTGACGTAGTGTGAGGCAGAGGGCTCTGGTCTCTTTAATAGCGGACAATTTAAAACCCGACAAATTTATCAATCTATGTGAAGATTTGAGCTATTTGTCTTCATTTTGGGAAGCAGAAAATAGTTTGGGTGATGGAACAAGAAACAACAGGATCTAATTTAGGTCTGATGCTGTATCAGACTTACCTTCATGTGGAGCTGCTCATACCCGCCACTGTGACAAGCCCAGAGCTCTGCCTCACACTACGTCACAGATGGTGCGTTCGTGTGTAATCGGATTTCCCATGATTAAACACGGCTTGAAGTTCAAAATCACTTTTAAAGCAAAATTAAAGTGATTTATCATTTTGTTTGCAAAAACGAACATATTTAAATGATAAAATATATATACTTTGAGCAATTTTATGAAAATTAAAAAATCATGTCAGTGGGGCTTTAAATCACTTTAAACATCTGATGTTTCTGTGTTCTGTGTTGTAAATGTGAGTTCAGGAGTTTGTCGTTGTAATTTACACATTTTTTGCACAATGTCCCAACTTCTTCTGAATTGTCTGTAAAACATGCCTGAAAGCGCCATTTGTGCACAGTAATAAAAACATTAATAATGCCCCTTACACTGACTTTCTCCTCGGACGGGGGAGCTCCTGAACACTGTGTCCAGGTGAGAGCGTGCTCCCGGGCGAGGAGAGTCCGGTGTGGTCCCTGGACCTCGGCGAGCAGCTCTGGATCTTATAAGACACAGAGTTGTAGTAAACCGAATTGACGTGGCCTCCGTGGTGTTCACCGCGGCTCGCGAGGGGGCTGTCACAAACCTCCGAGCGGTAGCACACGCAGGAGGAGCAGAGGGAGCTGAGGCTGGACTCCTGCGTCCGGCTGTCCGGCCTGTGCTCGCAGGGACTCCTCCGCCCCTCTGGATCCTCTACTGGGGAGGCGATGAGGTTGGTGCGGCTCGTTCCTTCTTGCATGGGGAGAAACAGCGTGCTGTGGCTGCGGCTGTGCGCCCTGTTGGCCCGCTCCTTGTGGTGGTCTCTGTGCTGGTCCCCCACAACACGCAGGCCCAGGGCGCCCTCCAGGAGGCCCCTGTCCCTCTTCAGCGACGCTCTCTCTTGAGCGTCTCGCCTCTCGTCCTCTGTGTTCATGGTGAGAAACCGGAGCACCACCAAATTGAGAAACGCCCCAATGACGGTCAACCCCACCAGGATGTACAGGAAGCTGAAAGCCACGTAGGGGGTCTTCTTCTGCAGGTCCTCCTTCTTCTGCAGGGCCACGAAGTCTCCAAAGCCAATAGTGGTGAGTGTGATGAAGCAGTAGTAGTAAGCGTGGAAGAAGCTCCATCCTTCAAAGTGGGAAAAGGCCACAGCTCCCACACACAGAGTGCCGAGGCAGGACAGGAAGCCCACCAGGACCATGTTCTCCATGGACACCTCGGTGCGGCGGAAGCCCAGGCACTGCTTGAGCTTGTGCAGGAGGTAGCGCACGAACGTGTTCATCCTCTCACCCAGGCTCTGGAACATCACCAGGGTGAGAGGGATGCCAAGGACAGCGTAGAACATGCAGAAAACCTTCCCTGCGTCGGTTCCCGGAGCGGCGTGTCCGTAGCCTGAATGCAGACAGGTGGAAACAGAGACGGGACATGAAACATCTGGAGTTCTGATGAAACAACTGGAGTTCTTTAAAGGAATACACGCTGCCCGCCATCTTTTACATCCAAGTGTTAGACTGAAGGAACAGCGGATTCGGATGTTGTCAGTCCATACGGGCGCTATCAACTGTTATCATCCCCATTTGTATCGGCAATACTGTCACAATCTACCTCCTAGCATGTTTTAAAGAACGTTATCAGCGTTATTATCACTGTGAGTAGGCAGCGTGTTTCCGTAAACCCGGAAGTTGTGTGTTTTTGTTTTTTCAGCTTATGTAACCGTTTTCCTAAACCTAACCTTAGGTTTATCAAACCCTAACCCTAACCCTAACCTGACCCAGAGGACCAACCCTAAACCTAACCCCCTCACCCTTGTGCCTAAATCTAACCAAGACCCTAAACCTAACCCAAGACCCTTTACTCTAAACCTAACCACGTAGCTAAAGACGGAGCCTGCTGTCATCGCTTGTAACGGTGACAATTTACCTTTAAACCTCTTAGGAGGTACAGCAGGGGAAATCTGAACGCTACGAATGGGGATGATAATGGGCAATCTGACCGTTACGTATGGTTGATAACATCCAAAGCGGGTGGAAGAAATCGATTTGTTTTGATCTAACGTTGTGACTGATGTTATGCACAATCTCATGATGTTACAAAACTTCCTGAAACAAGTGCTGAAGATGACTCTCAGCTACTACCACATTGGAATTATGATGTCATCTGTAATGTTTAATTGGAGCTGCTGATTATCCATGCTGCTGATTTTTTGCCCATAAGCTGTTATATTAATCTGCTCACTCCAAACTCATGTTCAGGCTGCTGTTTAATACACTGCATTATTAGTGTTTAGTGTTTAACTTAGATCCTCGTACTATTTGTTTTTATACTTTATATTTTTGTTATTTTTGGGTGTAATTGGGACACTGTTTCGTTCATTCCACCTCATGTACCACATGTGATGCAAACGACAGTAAAGAACCTTGAACTTTAGCTTAATATCTGTTCATCTAACTGAGTTGGAAACATGTTTGTGTTGGCTAAACCTGATTAGCTGTAGTGGCCATCTTGAACTGAAATGACTCTGAGCGTGGATCAAATGAACATTGTAAATCTAATTTTTGTTTCTTCAGATCTGCTAAATGGTTCGTGAGATGTCTTGACAGACAGATGTGATTCCAAAAGTCCACAGCAAAGTCTGTTATTTCTCACAGTATGTGTTGAGGATGACGCTCCAATACTACCACATCTGGTTTTACCTGCCAGATGGACTGAATTATCTGTGTTTATGTTTATTAAATTTGTTCATTTTTTTTACAAAAAAACCCACAATACAAAACAATCCCATAAATGATAACGTACAAAATATTTAAAAAATGAAAGGTAGCAGAAAGAAGAAAGAATCTTATATCTGCCCCTTTTTTCAAACAATCAGTTCAAACAATAATAATCTTCAGTAACAGAACAAAATGAATAACTCTTTCTAATTTTTAACTCTAATACAATACACATTACACTACTTCATTTTTTTTAACAATTTAGTTTTTATCATTTTCTTAAATGTACACATTGACTTCACGTTTTTAACTTCATTCTCCAAACCATTCCATAATCCAATGCCCTGGATTGAGGTAGACCGTCCCTTCAAACTTCTGAATTTTGGTTTTACAAATATGTCTGTCCCCTTAAGATTATAACAACTTTGTCTTTTAACAAAATGCATTTGGATATAACGTGGATATAACGTTAACGCTGATAACGTTTGGATATTTAAAGGTAATGCATTATTCTTAGCCCTATACATAACTTATAAAATACAGTATTATAATCTACCAAATCATGGAACTTCAATAACTTCAGTTAATAAAATAATGTACTTGATGGATGACAGAATATTTTCTAGTGATAATTCTTACAGCTCTTTTCTGTAAAACAAAAATAGGCTTTGTGATTGTTTTACACGTTTTCCCCCAAACATCAATAGTGTGGAACAATGATTGTGTTATACAACAAATACAGAACTTTATCGTTTAATAAGTCTCTGACCTGCAATAGATTTTGCTATTTTTATTCTTACAGAAGTTGTGTTGTTTCCATGTCAGTTTATCATCAATGATAACACCCAAAAACTTCACATCACTTATACAAATCTCAACACCCTCAATTTTAAATGGAGCATCAATAGTTTTCTTTTCATTACTGAATATCCATCCATCCATCCATCTTCTTCCGCTTATCCGGGGTCGGGTCGCGGGGGTAGCAGCCTAAGTAGTACTGAATATCATGTAATTTTTTTAATTTTTTTATTTAATGATAATTTATTGAGTTTAAACCAAGTTTGTATTTTGACAAATTCTGTCTTTATCAACTCCAACATCTATTCTATATCTTCACCTAAACAAAAAAATGTGGTATCATCAACAAAATGAAAACCTTTGAACGTCTGGTTTTATCCCACCTCAAGTCTATCAGCAATCCCCTCCTTGACCCTCTGCAGTTCGCCTACAGAGCTAACAGGTCTGTAGATGACGCCATAAACCTGGCCCTCCACTCCATCCTGCAGCATCTGGACTCCCCAGGAACCTATGCTAGGATCCTGTTTGTGGACTTCAGCTCTGCATTCAACACCATCCTTCCTGCTCTGCTCCAAGACAAGCTCTCTCTGCTCGGTGTACCTGACGCCACCTGCAGGTGGATCACTGACTTCCTGACAGACCGGAGTCAGCGCGTGCGGCTGGGGAAAGCTGTCTCGGACACTCAGACCATAAGCACAGGTTCACCACAAGGATGTGTTCTTTCCCCTCTGCTCTTCTCCCTGTACACCAACTGCTGCACCTCCAGCCATGACTCCGTAAAACTTATTAAGTTTGCGGACGACACCACCCTCATCGGGCTCATCTCGGATGATGATGAGTCTGCGTACAGGAGAGAGGTGGGTCGGCTGGTGACCTGGTGCAGCAACAACAACCTGGAGCTCAACGCCCAGAAGACAGTGGAGATGATTGTGGACTTCAGGAAAGACAGAGCCCCTCTGCCCCCCATCACCTTTAACAACACCCCCATCATCATTGGGGACTGCTACCGGTTCCTCGGCACCACCATCACCCAGGACCTCAAGTGGGAGCCAACCATCAGCTCCCTCATCAAAAAGGCTCAGCAGAGGATGTACTTCCTGCGACAGCTGAGGAAGGCCAAGCTGCCGGCCAAGCTGATGGTGCAGTTCTACACGGCCATCATCGAGTCCATCCTCAGCGCGTCCATCACAGTGTGGTACGCCGGGGCCACTGTCAGGGACAGACACAGACTGCAGCGCATTGTGCGCTCTGCTGAGAAGGTAATCGGCTGTAGTCTCCCATCTCTCCATGACCTGTACGTCTCCAGGACTGTGAGGCGAGCAGGTCGGATCACAGCTGACCCTTCTCACCCTGCATACGGTCTGTTCGAACCACTCCCCTCAGGCAGGAGGCTTCGGTCAATTGGGACCAGAACCTCCCGCCATAAAAACAGTTTCTTCCCCTCTGCTGTCAGACTCTTGAACACTCATAACCATGCTACCTCATAACTTGCCTTGGTCGCTGTATTTTGTATTTGTTCTTTGTATTTTGATTGGGAATCACTGTATCACTGTATTTTGATTGCACCACTCTAATTGCGCTGTTTCTTAGTAGTTTTTGTTCACTGAATATTGTATTGATTGTATTGATGTTTTATGGTTTATGTTTTTTGTGTCTTATGTTTTTATATTTTATGCACCGTTATGCCGAAGCAAATTCCTAGTCTGTGAATCCTGTTCATTGACAATGGCGATAATAAACTGAATCTGAATCTGAATCTGAAAAGTACACATTTAAGGAGTCCTGACACATTTACCAAGTCATTCACATATAAAATAAATAGCTTTGGTCCAAGTACAGAGCCTCGAGGAACTCCACATGTGATATTACAGAGGTCAGATCTTACATCATTTATTTGTACAAACTGTTTCCTATCTTTCAAATAGCTAGATACCCACTGTAATGCTGGTCCAATACCATATTTGTTCAATTTTTCAAGGAATTATCTGTGTGTTGGCTAAAGCTGCTCAGCTGTGGCAAACATCTGCAGGTCCAAAAGTGAATCATCGACTTCTTACTTCTTACTTTCTGAGAGTTTTACTAAAATCCGTTTAGTGTGAGATATTTTGATGACACGACAAAGCAACACAGAGAGAGACAAGTTGAAACATTATTGCCCTTTCACCTTCGAGGGCGGGCGATCACACACACACACACACACACACACTCTGTGATGAGTAATAGTTGAAAGTAAAATGGTGAAAACGCTGCGAAATCATCATCAGCCTCCAGCAGGAGCAGCTCACCGATGGTGGTGATGACTGTTATGGCGAAATAAAAGGAGCCTGCGAATTTCCACTGCCTCCCGGCGCGGTGCGGCTCCGCCTGCAGCACCACGCGCTCGATCTCGCGGTAGTCGTCCTCGGAGAAGCGGTACTTCTTCTTCATGTCGCTGCGCTTCTGCTCCAGCACGCGCCGGCGCGAGCTCTCCGACTCGGACTCGAGCGCGTCGAAGACGGCGGCTCCGACCAGCAGGTAGGAGAACATGCAGAGGATGAGCGACAGCGTGCGCACGTTCTGCTTCTTCATCATGAGCCGAGGCGTCGGCATGGGGAAAGTGTCGAGCCGAGGCGCAGTTACAGGTGGTGGCAGCCCCCCCACCGCGCCCCCAGGGATTCTGATCCTCCTGGTGCTTTAGCGCAGACGCCACATGGATGCTGCAGCCTGTTGCTTCAAACAAATCAAAGCCTCTCGCGCGCTTCTCGTTTGGAGCTGCGGTAGAACGCGCTCTACTCTGGATGCCTGCTTTAAATAAGTGGCATCCAGGGGGTGG
>JBBPBX010020462.1:21888-43350 GCA_038048925.1 Garcialebias charrua | reverse complement strand
GAGCCGAGAGCCCCCGGCCAGAGCCGGGCACCAGAGCGCCAGCCAGCCCATAGCCCGGCGACCCGCCGGCTAGAGCCCAAGACCCCCGACCCCCACCAGGCCCAAGCCCGGGGACGACGCGCCCCCAGAGTCCCAAGCCCCCGGCACCCACCCCGAAACCACCCCAGCACAGCCGGGTCACCGACCGGCGACCCATGACCGCCGCCACCGACCACCCGAGGGCCCGCATGCCGCCCCCAGTAGATATCCCCCAGAACCCCCCCCGGTCCTCCCCAGGTCGAAGACAAGGTCCTCCCCGCCCAAGCAGCCCTAACCCCCCGGCGCCCCAAACCCCAACCTCCCCCCCCTCCAGTCCCAATGCCCCACAAGGCCACATCCCAGACCCCCCACCCTCACTACGTAACGGAGCCGATCAAAGAATGCCAAATAGGTTGATCCAATGTGTCGGCAGATGCTGTTTCAAGACTAATATGATCTAACAGAAGATTTTTATACTGATTAACGCTAAGATTATTTTTATTTTTCCAATTTACGAGTATGGTTTTCTTTGCGATGCATAAGGCAGTGAAAAGCATATAGGATGTATTTTTTTCTAGTATAACATCTTCAAAGATACCCAATAAGCAAACAGATGGAGAGAGTGGGATATTAATTTTCAAACATTTAGACAAGTCTTCACATACCTGTACCCAGAACCTCTGAACGGGTGGACAGAACCAGAGCGCGTGAATATAATCATCAGGTGTATTACTTATGCACTGTGAGCACTTGTTAGATGGTATAAAGCCCATCTTAAACATTCGCTGCCCTGTATAATGTACTCTATAGAGAACCTTATATTGTATTAATTGTAAATTGGAGATTCTAGTCAATTTAAAAGTATTTGAACATACTTGAGACCAAATTTTTTGTTCAAAGTTGATTGATAAATCTGACTCCCATTTTTCAACAGGTAGTGCTATCGAGTCATCGATCCTAGACAATTTTTTGTATATTTTAGATAATAATTTGGGTGGTTGAAAATTAATAAACTCTAACACACATGTTGGTGTTTCCAACAATGTTTTATTAAGCTTAAATTTCTTTTTTACAATTGACTTAATTTGTTGGTATTGTAGGAAATATTTATTATCAATGTCATATTGTATTATTAATTTATTAAATGGAATAAAGTCTATACCCTCAAATATGTGTTCTAGACATTCAATACCTTTCATTCTCCAACCTGGGAAATTTAACATATTATTTTCTTGTTGAATGTCAGGATTGTTCCAGAGAGGTGTATGTCTACATGGGAGTAGTGAAGACTTTGTCATTTTCAGATACTCCCACCATGCTGTCAGAGATGAGCTAATATTGATGCTCTTAAAGCAGACATGTCTTTTTAAATCTGTACTGATAAATGGTAGATCTGAAATCCTAATATTATTACATAAAGTTTGTTCTATATCTATCCAAGTTTCATCTAGTGCATTTGGTTTTAACCACTTTGATATATATTGTAACCTGTTTGCTAAATAGTAGTAATAAAAGTTTGGAAGTTCTAATCCTCCGGTATCTTTAGATTTTTGTAATGTTTTTAAACTAATACGCGGAGTTTTATTGTTCCAAAGGAATTTAGATATCGAAGAGTCCAGGGACTTAAACCATTCATTTGAAGGTTTATTTGGAATCATTGAGAATAAATAATTTATTCTCGGCAGCACCATCATTTTTACTGAGGCAACTCTTCCCATAAGTGATATGGGTAGAGATCTCCATCTAGTAAGATCGTCTTCAATTTTCTTTAATAGTGGGATATGATTTAATTTTATTAAATCCTCCAATTTAGGAGAGATATTAACACCTAAATATTTAATATTACCTGATTGTAGTCTTTCATTAAGAGAATTATTAAACACACAATTTATCGGAAGCACTGTAGATTTTGTCCAGTTTATAGAATAATCAGAAACTTTTGAAAATGAGTTGATTAACTTGATAACATTAGATATTGAGTTTCCTGAGTTCTCAAGAAAAAGCAAAACATCATCAGCATAAAGACTAATTTTATGTTCTATGTTTCTACCCTTTATTCCTTTAATATCAGCACTTTGCCTTATTGCTGCTGCTAAAGGTTCAATAAAAATAGCAAATAATGCTGGTGAAAGTGGGCAACCTTGCCTGGTGCCCCTCTGTAAACAGAAGCTTGAAGATAATTGATTATTTGTCCTGACGCACGCTGTTGGTGAACTATATAATATTTTTAACCAGTTAATGAAGTAATTCCCAAAACCAAATTTATTTAAGGTAGCAAATAAAAAATTCCAATTTACTCTATCGAAAGCTTTTTCAGCATCTAAAGAAAAAATAGCTGTTTCAATATTTTTAAAATACGAATACTCTATTACATTATATAATCTGCGAGTGTTTGTGTTCGAGTGTCTTCCCTTTATGAATCCGGTTTGGTCTGGATGTATAATAACAGGAGTTATCTTCTCTAGTCTTTTTGATAAGACTTTACAAATTATTTTAACATCTACATTAATAAGAGAAATTGGACGATAACTGGTAGGTAATACTGGGTCTTTGCCTGATTTTAATAAGAGACTAATGTTAGCTGAATTCATATGTGTTGGTAGCCTGCCATTTCCTTCTGACTCAAGTAGCACTCTATAGAATATCGGTTCCAGTATATCCCAGAATACTTTATAGAATTCCACTGGATAGCCATCAGGACCTGGAGATTTCTTATTAGGCATGCTTTTAATTGCTTCATGGAGCTCATCGGATGTTAATGGTGAGTCTAGTTTTGATGACTGACTAATATCTAGTTTTGGAAGTGTTACTTTCTCCAAGAATTCATTAATATCCTCGTTAGATGGATTTATTTGTGGAGTGTATAGAGTTTTATAGAAATCTTTAAAAACATCGTTTATTTTTCCCTCATCATAAAATATATTTCCATTTTCATCTTTAATACCATATATAGATGTTTTTTCTTTGTTTAATTTGAGTTGATTAGCTAAAAAGTTCCCTGATTTATTACCGTATTCAAAATGATCTAATCTAAGTCTTTGTATCAAGAATTTATTTTTCTTATCAATATATTCATTTAGTTCTAATTTTAATCTGCGTAGCTTTTGCTGTGTTTCCTCACCTTGTAGACCTTCTAACAATTTAATGGATTTCTCTAATTCATCAATACGTTTATTTTCTTTTTTCTTTTTATTTGATGAATAGGATATTATTTTACCTCTCATGACTGTTTTCCCAGCCTCCCAAAGTGTACATGCTGAAGTTCCTGGCAAGTCATTAAACTCTAGATACGATGCCCATTCTTTTTTAAAATATTGCAAAAATTCTTCTTCTTGTAGCAGTGATGTATTTAATCTCCAATTTATATTTTTTGTTGTTGTTTTTTTTAAATCTAAATTTACAGTAACTGGTGCATGATCGCTGACAGCAATAGGGTGTATCTTAGTGTCTGAAATGTTTGTCATCAATGAATTGCTTACTATGAAATAATCTAGACGAGAATATGAGTGATGCACATGTGAAAAGAAAGAATATTCTTTGCTATCAGGGTGAAAACAACGCCATGCATCGCAGAGCCCATAATCAT
Organism: Garcialebias charrua; assembly: GCA_038048925.1. Classification (NCBI taxonomy): domain Eukaryota; kingdom Metazoa; phylum Chordata; class Actinopteri; order Cyprinodontiformes; family Rivulidae; genus Garcialebias; species Garcialebias charrua. The sequence continues at coordinate 39,746 of JBBPBX010020462.1, read as the reverse complement.
TCATATACTGTTTAACTATATTTATAGATTGCCAACTGCGTTGAGTTCCCGCTGCATTCAGTCTGTCTAATTTGTCATCTAAACCAAAGTTGAGATCACCTCCCATCACCAGTGAGGAATCCATGTGATTTGATAGGGTGGAAAAAAAATCATGAAAAAAAGCTGCGTCGTCTACATTCGGTCCATATATGCTAACAATACAATAATTTTGTCTAAATATTGATAACTAATTGATAACTAATTGATAACAAAGACATTAACATTAAACATGAAGACATTTGCAACTGTTACACACTGCCCAATAGAGCTGACAAACTTAAACCATCAGTAGTCGTCAGATTCATTGGAAGGAAACAAAGAAACAGGGTAATGATGCAGTCAAAGAAACTCATAAACACTAATGTCTACATGAATGAACACCTAACTAAAAAAAACGCAAACATTGCACATGAAGCAAGGTTGTTGAAAAAGAGCAAAAAAAATAACAAAAACTTGGACAAGAAACGGAAACATATGGATCAAAGTACATGAAAATTCTCAAGCTAAAATAATGAAAGATCTGAAAGACTTAGACACATTTTGATGAGCTCAAAAATGACAAATCACCAACCACTATCACATGTTCATACACAAAAATTGACAAAAATGAACAAACAAACAAATACATTAAAACATGACAACAACAGTTTAATGACATCAATACAACAAATGGAGATCTCTCTATTATTCACATCAATAGTAGAAGTATAAATGCAAATATATCCAAAATAACAGATTATTTAAAACAGTTAAACAGAACTTTTACATTAATAGCATTGTCAGAGACATGGCTTAATGATGAAAACAAAAATAATGTTCACATCGAAGGATATGAATTATATCATTTAAACAGAAACAATAAAAAAGGTGGTGGAGTAGCTCTATTTGTCAAAAATGAAATAAAGTGTAGAATAATTAAAGAAATGTCAATAATTGTTGACAATCTTATGGAAATAATAACAATAGAAATATTAAACGAAAATGCTAAAAACATATCCATAAGTTGTGTATATCGATCACCAGGATCAAATATAGAAATATTCACCGATAAAATCATACAACTATTGGAAAAGAGTTTAAATAAAAAAAGTTTTCTTGTGTGGAGACTTTAATATTGACCTAGGAAATAAAACAGATTCAAATAACATCAGCACATTTCTAAATTCAATGTATAGTTTAAATCTTTATCCGTTAATATCAAGAATTACAACTCATAGTGCCACGATAATTGACAACATTTTCACAAATATAACAAATGGGAATGTGACAGGTGGTATCTTAACAACTGATTTAAGTGATCATTTACCAGTTTTCACTATCTACAAGAATGATCTAAACATTACAAAATAAGTTACAATTAAGAAAAAAATAATAAACACATCAAAAAAAGCTATGGATCAATTAAAAGATGATTTACAGAAGCAAAACTGGAAGGACGTGTATATTGATGATGTTAACAGATCATATGATGAATTTATGAACATTTTAGAAGCTCTGTATGAAAAGAATTGTGTGCAAAGAAATCGTAGAAAAAGAAATATTGTCGACCAACCTTGGATGACTAAAGGGTTGAGAAATGCTTGTAAAAAAATAACTTGTATTCATGTTTCTTAAAAACGAGAACACAACAAGCTGAAGAAAAATATAAAAAATATAAAAATAAATTGGTAATGATTATAAGAAAATGCAAGAAAGAATACTATAGTGATTTATTAAACAAGAGTAATGGTGACACTAAAACAACATGGCGAGTTATAAATGATGTTCTAAAAAGTCATAAAGCGAAAACGAACATTGCAAAATATTTTGTGAAAGATGACAAAGAAATACATGATGAGAATGATATCGTAAATGAATTTAATCAATATTTTGTAAATATTGGATCAAGCCTTGCAGCTAAAATACCAAAAGTAGATAATAATGTGTGTCATTCAATTAAAAACTGCACCAACAGTATTTTTCTTAATGGAACTAACAAAGAGGAAATTATGAAAATGGTAAAAAAAATCTCTCAGACAAGAGATCAAAAGACCGGGTGGACATGGATATGATGTTCGTAAAAGAAATAATGAGTATGTTATTGAACCATTTACATATATATGCAATTTATCTTTTTCAACAGGAATATTTCCAGATAACAAGAAAGTAGCAAAGGTAATTCATCTTTTTAAAAATGGTGATAAACGTGTATTCAATAATTATAGGCCAATATCCTTGTTACCACAGTTCTAAAAAATTCTAGAAAAACTATTTGTGACCAGATTGGATCAATTTATTGATAAACAAAATATTTTAAGTAGCAGTCAGTATGGGTTTAGAGGAAAAAACTCTACATCAATGGCTCTCATGGATTTAATGGAACAAATAACTAATGCTGTCGATCATAAACAGTACTGTGTTAGTGTTTTTGTTGATCTAAAAAAAGCATTTGATACCATTGACCACACCATTCTCCTTGAAAAACTAAATAAATATGGTATTAGAGGACCAGCATTACAGTGGGTATCTAGCTATTTGAAAGATAGGAAACAGTTTGTGCAAATAAATGATGTTAGATCTGACCTCCGTGATATCACTTGTGGAGTTCCTCAGGGCTCTGTGCTTGGACCAAAGTTATTTATTTTATATGTGAATGACTTGGTAAATGTGTCAGGACTTCTTAAATGTGTTCTTTTTGCCGATGACACCACATTTTTCTGTTCGGGTAAAGACATAAAACAGATTTTGGATATGATGAAAACAGAATTTATAAAAATACAAACTTGGTTTAAATTAAACAAATTATCTTTGAATTTAGATAAAACTAATTACATGATATTCAGTAACAAAAAGAGAATTGTTGACGATCCATTTGAAATTGAAGATGTTGTGATCTGTAAAGTGAGTGAAGTGAAGTTTCTGGGTGTTATCATTGATGACAAACTGACATGGAAATAGAATAGGGGGCAGATTCAAGTCTTAACATCACGTAAATTCCATTAAAACAAAAATAGCTAGATCAATTGCAGTACTGTATAAAGTCAGGGATTTTTTAATTGATAAAGCTCTGTATATGTTGTATAACACAATCATTGTTCCACATTTAATCTATTGTATTGAGGTTTGGGGAAAAGCGTGCAAAACAATTACAAAGCCTGTTTTTATTTTACAAAAGAGAGCTGTAAGAGTAATCACCAGAAAACATTTCAGTCACCCATCAAACACCTTGTTTCTTCAGCTAAATTTATTGAAATTCCAGGAATTGGTAGAATATAGTATTTTATCAGTTATGTATAGGGCTCATAATAACACATTACCTTTAAATATCCAAAGAAATTTTATAAAAAGACAAAGTTATTACAATCTCAAAGGGACAGAGATATTCATCAAACCACAATTCAGAACCAGCTTAAAGGGACGGTCTACCTCAATTCAGGGAGTTCGATTGTGGAATGTTCTGGAGAGTGATGTTAAAAATGCAAAATCAATGTATACATTTAAGAAAAAGGTCAAAAAGGACTTGCTCAAAAACTATATATGATGTAGCTTAGTGTGTTTGTGTATTACACTTATGTTGTACTTATGATGTAGCTTAGTGTGTTTGTGTATTACAGTTAGAAAAATTAAGTAGAGTTATTCATTTTGTGATGTAGTTTGTGTATTACAGTTAGAAAAATTAAGTAGAATTATTCATTTTGTGATGTAGTTTGTGTATTACAGTTAGAAAAATTAAGTAGAATTATTCATTTTGTGATGTAGTTTGTGTATTACAGTTAGAAAAATTAAATAGAATTATTCATTTTGTGATGTAGTTTGTGTATTACAGTTAGAAAAATTAAGTAGAATTATTCATTTTGTGATGTAGTTTGTGTATTACAGTTAGAAAATTAAGTAGAATTATTCATTTTGTGATGTAGTTTGTGTATTACAGTTAGATAAATTAAGTAGAATTATTCATTTTGTGATGTAGTTTGTGTATTACAGTTAGTAAAATTAAGTAGAATTATTCATTTTGTGATGTAGTTTGAAGGTTATCATTGGTTGAACAAACTGTGAAATAAGGGGCAGATATAATAAGATTTCATCTTCTTTCTGCTCCTTTCATTTTATCCTACTTGTATTCTTGTATCTGATGAAATTGTCTTGTATTGTTCTTTTAAAATGAATGAATAAACATCAAATCAAATCAATGTTTACAACTACTGTTTTCATAAAATTCTATTTACATAACCACAAAAAAGCAAAACTGACAGCAAACAGTACAAGCTTATAAAATACCATTTTCATGGACCTATAGGATTTGTTGTTGTTGTTTAAAGACGCCATAAATCCACTTTATTTATAATGTATAGGAGCAGGTCTCCATGTTTACTCTGACATCGTAAGGACTGTGTGTGCTCAATGCCTCAGACACATAGAAATTCCTCACCCACTCCACCACCAGTCTAAGTGGCTGATAGAGACAGACAAACAGGAAGTATGGGGCAGAGACCAAACGCCGACCCTCTCTGTGGCGTGGCGACTCAGGTCAGACACAGCAATAAGAAGTGGAGCCTGGGCCCCTCCAGGCAGACTTCAGGTCCTAAGTGTTTGGAAAGCAGGCCCATCAATGTCAAAGCCTTTTATTGCTTTGGCTTCCTATTGCTTTTCCTCATTCAAGGGGGGAATTTGTGTGACTGTCCTGCCTGCAAGGGCAGCGAGACGGGATCGTCTTTCATCAGTCAAAACCTCAGCAATTAGCTAAGGACACACGAGGAGTGACACAATATTAAAAGTTAAAAGTTGGTTCAGCTGGCCTTTTATTATATTTTGGTGAGTGCCTGCATGATGTTTTTACATAACCAAAGGCTGTCGTCACGTTCTTCTTCACACTGTTTGGTTCATGGCTTCAGAAAAGCACAAAATTCAAACACACGATTTTTAAAAACTAACAGGACATACTAACAAAACATATTTTTGAAAGAGAAAATTAGTAGTGTACCAATTAAATAATAAGTACACTCATCAGATTTTCAACTTGAGCCTGACTGATGCAACAAAGTTCATTCATTCATTCATTCATTCATTTATTCATTCTGGTCAGTCAATTGACCCAGTCTAAGTGGTATAACCTGGATTTAGTGTGAAAGTTTTAAAAGTCTCAAAGCTAGCTGATCAAAGTATCTTACAAGATGTTTAAAAATAAAGCTAGAAGAAGCACGAGGGATGGAAGATGTTACTAATGAGAAACAGATACGTTTTACAACCTGCTTCTTTTTTACTGTCTGAACAATCCAGTTCCTTTTCTCTGCGGTCAGGAAATCAGACATTCATTCATTCAACCTTTCATTAACCTTTACAGGTTAGTCCCATTGAGCCTCGACGACTCATTTACAAGAGAGACCTGATTTTATCAAAGAATGAAGACAACAGTGGACAAGCATGAAAGAAGGCATAAAAATTGAAAATAAATAAATGGAAGAAAATCATGTAAAAAAAAACACCAATATACATCATACGATACATTTGAAACCAAGCTTAGTCATTAGACCCATAACTTGCAACCAGTGGATGATTGCAAACATCCATCCTTTATCATTAACCACTTCTTCCTTCTTGGGTCGCGGGGTTCGCCGGTGATTGTAAACAAAACATGGAAAAATGTAATTTGGAAGGTTATTGAGCTGTCATCTGCCATCCACTGTAAGTCATCATTAAACACCTGACAATAAATACCGGTAAGTCATTTTCTCCAAATATTATGTCCAATACTGCTGAGGTCTTTAAGTCAGTCAGTCAGTAAATGTAGCATGAAGATGCACTCCCCTGACCGTGACCTCTGACCCTTCGGTTGTCTACCAGACTCACCATGAACTGTTTTCTTTAAAGTTGCTCTAAACTTGAATAATGTCTGATGTTTTCACACATTCACTGTCCGTGGTACAGTCGGATAATGTTTACTCTTTTCTCCTATGCTTTTAATAAAGAAAGAAAAACAAATCATTAAGGAAGTTTGTTTTATTTGATTACAACAGGTGTGTAAATTAAATCATGCTAGTTAAAGCATCTCAAAGTTTTTTCCTGGCTTGCACTGATGATAAATGACTTCATGTGATCCCATTAAATAAATGGTAAAGGGACTGTACTTATATATCACCGTTCTATCTGATCAAGATGCTCAAAGCTCTTTACAACACTATCTGTGCCTCATTCACCCATTCATCCAGCACTCTACTGGATCTAATGATCAGAGCTTTATCACATTCATACACTGATGGACACATATCAGAGGCAGTGAGGGGTTCAGTGTCTGGCTCAGGGACACTTCAGCATTTGACTGCTGATGGATTCGAACTCCCAACTCTTGCATATCGGAGGCCAGTGCTTCAAAACTGAACTCTTGTTCCTTGATCTATTGATGGTGTGAGTTACTATTTCTGAGGGAGTCCGAGCTGGGAGCCACGTGAGCTGGAGGTGGGCCTGGGGTCCAAGATGAGGCCTGAGGCCTACAGATAGCAACAGCTAGCTGCAGCAGCTCACGTTTGCAACACCTGGAATACTGTGATCATGAACATCTATAAAAAAAAATTGAAATATTCTTATAACTATGTTTCAGTGAAAAAATTGATTGGTTTTGTTTGCAAATATTTAGTAAAGTTTACAAGACTTAAATGCAACAACAGCTAATGGTTTATATTTATTCATATTCAATGTGTGACATTGAGGCTGCACAGTTGAAGAGAGGAAAGCTCTGCAGAGAGTGGTGAAGGCTGCACAGAAGTCTGTTGGAGTCAGTCTCCCCACCATCACAGACATTTACACCTCCAGATGCAGGAAAAGAGCCACCTGCATCATGAAAGACCTCACTCACCCAGCACACTCACTCTTTGCCCCACTCCCCTCAGGACGGAGGTTGAGGAGCATCAAATGTAGAACCACTAGACTGAGGAACAGCTTCTACCCTGAGGCTGTTAGACTCATGAATGAATAAATAAAAATAAAATAAAAACAAACACTGCAAAATATCACATCATGCTGATGCTGATCTGTTTTCTTGTTGCTGTGTTCATCTGTGACCATCTGCTCATACAGACTCATGTTCGTGCTGCTGTTTATAATGATGTTTTTCCACTATATTAGGGCTTAGTGTATTACTAGTTGATGTTTTTCTTAGTTAATTCTAGATGTTATTACTGTTTTTCTCTTGCATTTGTTGTTGGATGTAACTGGGACCCCGTGTACATAATCTCGTTTTCATCACATGTACCACATTTGTTATTTGTTAGCACGTTTTCACAGAAACACGAGGAAATAAGACATTAGACCAGGTCTACACGAATGTGAAGGGGGCGTACACGGCGAAGCCACGCCCACCGATCGGGGCTTCCGACCATCGCTCCCTGCTATTGGTCCCTAGACAGCTCCCCCCACTCCGACGTTCGATGCCAGAACAAAGAGTGATAACATCGTGGCGCCAAGATAGTTCCCCCATGCTAAGAGACTGCTTTGAAAACACAAACTGGTCTGTCTTCAAAGAGGCAGCTACGAATGGAAATTCAATTGACCTGGAGCTTTATGCTTCCTCTGTCCTGGGTTACATCAGTACATGTGCTGAAAATGTATCCATAAGAAAGTGTGTTAAATTTTACCCCAATCAAAAACCCTGGCTAAATAAGGATGTCCGCACCCTGCTGGCAGCCAGGGACACTGCATTCAAGTCTAAAGATACTGAGGAGTTGAGAAAGTGCAGGAGAGAACTGGATGATGGCATAAAGAAGGCCAAAGCCGCGTATGCACAGAGGATCGAGGGACAGTTCACCTCACATGATCCAAGGAGCATGTGGCAGGGCATCAAATGCTTAACAGACTACAAGGGCAAAAGCAAACAATGCCCCAGGGACCCATCCCTGCCTGATGCCCTCAATAAGTTTTATGCACGTTTTGATGATCCAAACAGACCAACTAGCACCAGACTCACCTCATCACCAGACGAGGAGCACCTCAAAGTGACCGCAGCAGAAGTGAGAGGCAGTCTCAGAAGGATCAACCCTCATAAAGCTACGGGTCCAGACAACATCCCAGGGAAAGTTCTGAAGGAATGTGCGGACCAGCTCTGTGAGGTGCTGGCTGACATCTTCACCACCTCACTTGCACTGGAGTCAGTTCCCACCTGCCTGAAGACCGCCACCATCATCCCAGTCCCAAAAAGCTCCACAGTGACTGGTCTGAATGACTACAGACCGGTGGCTCTCACCCCGATAGTCGCTAAATGTTTTGAGAAACTGGTCATGTCCCACATCAAGACAGCCGTCAACATCAACGAGGACCCTCATCAATATGCATACCGTGAGAACCGATCAACAGAGGACGCCATCTCCTCCGTGGTCCACACTGCTCTCACCCACCTGGATCAGAAGGACTCATACGTGCGTCTGCTCTTTGTGGACTTCACATCTGCCTTCAACACCATGATCCCCCAAACTCTGATAGACAAACTATCCACACTTGGACTAAGCCCCTCTATTTGTAACTGGGTCTTAGACTTCTTAACAGACAGACCACAGTCCGTGAAGATCCACAACTTCTCCTCCTCCACCATCACCCTCAGCACTGGCTCTCCTCAGGGATGTGTGCTGAGCCCTCTTCTGTTCACTCTGCTCACATATGATTGTACCACACATCCAGGCTGTCATATTGTTAAGTTTGCAGATGATACAGCTGTGGTGGGATGCATCACAGATAATGATGAATCCAGCTACAGACAGGAGGTGGAACATCTGGAGAGCTGGTGCAAAGAGAACAACCTTCACATGAATGTGAAGAAGACGAAGGAGATGATTGTGGACTTCAGAAGGAACAAACACACCCACACCCCACTGTATATAGGTGGATCTGCGGTGGAGGTGGTCTCCAGCTACAAATACCTGGGTGTACACATGAATGATAACCTCAGCTGGAGCAACAACACCACCAGCCTGATCAAGAAAGGTCATCAGAGACTCTACTTCCTCAGACGGCTGAGACGAGCCGGTCTGAGAAGCCCAGTCCTCACCTCGTTCTACAGGTGTGCAGTGGAGAGCGTCCTGTGCTCCAGCATCAACGTGTGGCATGGAGGCTGCACAGTTGCAGAGAGAAAAGCTCTACAGAGAGTGGTGAAGGCTGCACAGAAGTCTGTGGGAGTCAGTCTCCCCACCATCACAGACATTTACACCTCCAGATGCAGAAAAAGAGCCACCTGCATCATGAAAGACCTCACTCACCCAGCACACTCACTCTTTGCACCACTCCCCTCGGGACGGAGGTTGAGGAGCATCAAATGTAGAACCACTAGACTGAGAAACAGCTTCTACCCTGAGGCTGTCAGACTCATGAATAAATAAATAATAAGAATAAACACTGCAAAATGTCACATCATACTGATACTGATCTGTTTCTTGTTGCTGCGTTCATCTGTGACCATCTGCTCATGTTCGTGCTGCTGTTTATAATGATGTTTTTCTACTACATTAGGGCTTAGTGTATTACTAGCTGATGTCTCTCTTAGTTAATCCTAGATGTTATTATTGTTTTTCTCTTGCATTTGTTGTTGGATGTAACTGGGACCCTGTGTACATAATCTCGTTTTCAACACATGTACTACATGCGGTGCAAATGACAATAAATTCTCTCTGACTCTCTGACTCTGACATGCGGTGCAAATGACAATAAAGACTCTCTGACTCTGACTCTGATATAGTTCAGGTATTTAATAATGTATTTATTTTGTATAATCTGATGTGTTATAGAACTAATGAGAGAAAGAAATGTGTCTGTGGGGCCGGGGCCCTCAACATGTGTGTGTGTCTGCTGTTTTAGCTGAAGTTCAGTGTGGATACAGATGGACGGCTGCTGCTGGCTCTGAACAAACAGCCTGTTTGAAGTGACAGCTCCATGAGACGAGCCCCGGCCTCCAACAACACACACACACACACACACACACACACACCTCCCACACGCGTCTTTGCTGTCCAGCTCTCAGATCCATTCTAAACGCGCTGCGTTGCTTATTTCCAAACACTCACGTTTAAAGATGGTTTTTATCACACACACACAAACACACACACACACACACACACACTCACACACACACACAAAAACAATGACATGGCTTAAACACATTTAAATAAATGTGGAAAATACAACACTGTAGTGCCATGGAAATGTGGCTGCGGCACAAACATGTTTGTGGACAAGACTGTGTTGACCTAAATAACATTTATTCTGCTGTTTCTTTTAAAAACGGTTATGAAAAATGTTTCAGTGGAACGGTCAAATCACACCAGTTCACTGAAGAGAGTCTGAAGTCTCAGAGGCCGTTTGTGTAAAACATCTTGCAACATCACCGCTGTGCTTCTGCTCTCAGTGTAGACTGTTTATATGTAGACCGTCAGCTGGAGCCTCCGTCAACTGGAGCCTTCGTCAACTGGAGCCTCCGTCAACCGGAGCCTCCGTCAATTGGAGCCTCCGTCAATTGGAGCCTCAGTCAATTGGAGCATCTGTCAACTGGAGCCTCCGTCAACTGGAGCCTCCGTCAACTGGAGCCTCCGTCAACTGGAGCCTCCATCAGCTGGAGCCTCCGTCAGCAGGAGCCTCCGTCAACTGGAGCGTCTGTCAACTGGAACCTCCGTCAACTGGAGCCTCCGTCAATTGGAGCGTCTCTCAACTGGAGCCTCTGTCAACTGGAGCCTCCGTCAGCTGGAGCCTCCGTCAACTGGAGCCTCTGTCAACTGGAGCCTCCGTCAATTGGAGCGTCTGTCAACTGGAGCCTCCGTCAACTGGAGCCTCCGTCAACCGGAGCCTCCGTCAATTGGAGCCTCCGTCAACCGGAGCCTCCGTCAAATGGAGCCTCCGTTAATTGGAGCCTCAGTCAATTGGAGCGTCTGTCCACTGGAGCCTCCGTCAACTGGAGCCTCCGTCAACTGGAGCCTCCGTCAACTGGAGCCTCCGTCAATTGGAGCGTCTGTCAACTGGAGCCTCCGTCAACTGGAGCCTCCGTCAATTGGAGCGTCTGTCAACTGGAGCCTCCGTCAACTGGAGCCTCAGTCAACTGGAGCCTCTGTCAATTGGAGTGTCTGTCAACTGGAGCCTCCGTCAACTGGAGCCTCCGTCAATTGGAGCGTCTGTCAATTGGAGCCTCCGTCAACTGGAGCCTCCGTCAGCTGGAGCCTCCTTCAACTGGAGCCTCTGTCAACTGGAGCCTCTGTCAACTGGAGCCTCCGTCACCTGGAGCCTCCATCAACTGGAGCCAGCGTCAATTGGAGCGTCTGTCAACTGGAGACTCCGTCAACTGGAGCCTCCGTCAACTGGAGCCTCCGTCAACTGGAGCCTCAGTCAATTAAAGCGTCTGTCAACTAGAGCCTCTGTCAGCTGGAACCTCCGTCAGCTGGAGCCTCCGTCAGCTGGAGCCTCCGTCAGCTGGAGCCTCCGTCAACTGGAGCCTCCGTCAGCTGGAGCCTCCGTCAGCTGGAGCCTCCGTCAGCAGGAGCCTCCGTCAACTGGAGCCTTCGTCAACTGGAGCGTCTGTCAACTAGAGCCTCCGTCAGCTGGAGCCTCCATCAGCTGGAGCCTCCGTCAACTGGAGCCTCCGTCAACTGGAGCCTCCATCAGCTGGAGCCTCCGTCAATTGGAGCCTCCGACAACTGGAGCATCCATCAGCAGGTGTCTCCGTCAGTTGGAACCTTTGTTAGGTGGAGCCTCCGTCAGCTGGAGCCTCCGTCAGCTGGACCCTCTGTCAGCTGAAGCATCCGTAAGCACGAGCCTCCATCGGCTGGAGCTTCCATCAGCAGAAGCCTCTGTCAGCTGGAGCCTCCATCAGGTGGTTCCCCCATCAGCTGGAGCCTCTGTCAGCTGGAGTCTCCGTCATGTGGAGACTCCATCAGGTGGAGCCTCCGTCACCTGGAGCCTCCGTCAGCTGGAGCCTCCGTCAACTGGAGCCTCCGTCAGCTGGAGCCTCCGACAGTTGGAGCCTCCGTCAACTGGAGCCTCCGTCAAGTGGAGCCTCCGTCAGTTGGAGCATCCGACAGCTGGAACCTCCGTCAACTGGAACCTCGGTCAGTAGGAGCCTCCGTCAGCTGGAGCCTTTGTCAACTGAAGCCTCCGTCAGTTGGAGCCTCCGTCAACTGGAGCCTCCGTCAGCTTGAGCCTCCGTCAGCAGGAGCCTCCGTCAACTGGAGCCTCCGTCAGTTGGAGCCTCCGTCAGCTGGAGTCTCCGTCAACTGGAGCCTCCGTCAGCTGGAGCCTCCGTCAGCTGGAGCCTCCATCAGCTAGAGCCTCCGTCAACCTGAGCCTCCGTCAGCAGGAGCCTCCGTCAACTGGAGCCTCCATCAACTGGAGCCTCCGTCAGTTGGAGCCTTCCTCAGCTGGAGCCTCCGTCAACTGGAGCCTCCGTCAGTTGGAGCCTCCGTCAGCAGGAGCCTCCGTAAACTGGAGCCTCCGTCAGCTGGAGCCTCTGTCAGCTGGAGCCTCCATCAGCAGAAGCCTCCGTCAACTGGAGCCTCCGTCAGCTAGAGCCTCCGTCAACTGGAGCCTCCGTCAGCTGGAGCCTCCGTCAACTGGAGCCTCCGTCAGCAGGAGCCTACGTTAACTGGAGCCTCCATCAGTTGGAGCCTCCGTCAGTTGGACCCTCCGTCAGCTGGAGCCTCCGTCAACTGGACCATATGTCAGCTGGTGCCTCCGTCAACTGGAGCCTCCATCAGCTGGAGCCTCCGTCAACTGGAGCCTCCATCAACTGGAGCCTCCGTCAATTGGAACGTCTGTCAACTGGAGCCTCCGTCAGCTGGAGCCTCCGTCAACTGGAGCCTCTGTCAGCTGGAGCCTCCGTCAGCAGGAGCCTCCGTCAACTGTAGCCTCCGACAACTGGAGCATCCATCAGCAGGTGTCTCCGTCAGCTGGAGCCTCTGTTAGGTGGAGCCTCCGTCAGCTGGAGCCTCCGTCAGCTGGAGCCTCTATCAGCTGAAGCCTCCGTAAGCACGAGCCTCCGTCGGTTGGAGCTTCCATCAGCAGAAGTCTCCGTCAGATGGAGCCTCCATCAGGTGGTTCCTCCGTCAGCTGGAGCCTCTGTCAGCTGGAGTCTCCGTCAGGTGGAGACTCCATCAGGTGGAGCCTCCATCAGTTGGAGCATCCGTCAGCTGGAGCCTCCGTCAACTGGAGCCTCCGTCAACTGGAGCCTCCATCAACTGGAGCCTCTGTCAGTTGGAGCCTTCCTCAGCTGGAACCTCCGTCAACTGGAGCCTCCGTCAGTTGGAGCCTCCGTCAGCAGGAGCCTCCGTAAACTGGAGCCTCCGTCAGCTGGAGCCTCTGTCAGCTGGAGCCTCCGTCAGCAGAAGCCTCCGTCAACTGGAGCCTCCGTCAGCTCCGTCAGAGCCTCCGTCAACTGGAGCCTCCGTCAGCTGGAGCCTCCGTCAACTGGAGCCTCCGTCAGCAGGAGCCTATGTTAACTGGAGCCTCCATCAGTTGGAGCCTCCGTCAGTTGGACCCTCCGTCAGCTGGAGCCTCCGTCAACTGGACCATATGTCAGCTGATGCCTCCGTCAACTGGAGCCTCCATCAGCTGGAGCCTCCGTCAACTGGAGCCTCCATCAACTGGAGCCTCCGTCAATTGGAGCGTCTGTCAACTGGAGCCTCCGTCAGCTGGAGCCTCCGTCAACTGGAGCCTCTGTCAGCTGGAGCCTCCGTCAGCAGGAGCCTCCGTCAACTGGAGCCTCCGACAACTGGAGCATCCATCAGTAGGTGTCTCCGTCAGCTGGAGCCTCTGTTAGGTGGAGCCTCCATCAGCTGGAGCCTCCGTCAGCTGGAGCCTCTATCAGCTGAAGCCTCCGTAAGGACGAGCCTCCGTCGGCTGGAGCTTCCATCAGCAGAAGTCTCCGTCAGATGGAGCCTCCATCAGGTGGTTCCTCCGTCAGCTGGAGCCTCTGTCAGCTGGAGTCTCCATCAGGTGGAGACTCCATCAGGTGGAGCCTCCGTCAGCTGGAACCTCCGTCAACTGGAGCCTCCGTCAACTGGAGCATCTGTCAGCTGGAGCCTCCGTCAGCTGGAGCCTCCGTCAGTTGGAGCCTCCGTCAACTGGAGCCTCCGTCAACTGGAGCATCTCTCAACTGGAGCCTCCGTCAACTGGATCCTCCGTCAGCTGGAGCGTCAGTCAACTGGAGCCTCCGTCAGCAGGAGCCTCCGTCAACTGGAGCCTCCGTCAACTGGAGCCTCCGTCAACTGGAGCATCTGTCAGTTGGAGCCTCCGTCAGCTGGAGCCTCTGTCAGTTGGAGCCTCTGTCAACTGGAGCCTCCGTCAACTGGAGCATCTCTCAACTGGAGCCTCTGTCAACTGGAGCCTCCGTCAGCTGGTGCCTCAGTCAACTGGAGCCTCCATCAGCAGTAGCCTTCGTCAGCTGGTGCCTCCGTCAACTGGAGCCTCCGTCAGCTGGAGCCTCCGTCAGTACGAGCTTCTGACAGTTGGAGCCTCCGTCATCTGGAGCCTCCGACAGCTGGAGCCTCCGTCAACTGGAACCTCCATCAGCAGGAGCCTCCGTCAGCTGGAGCCTCTGTCAACGGGAGCCTCCATCAGCTTAAGACTCCGTCAACTGGAGCCTCCATCATCGGGAGCCTCCGACAGCTTGAGCCTCCGTCAGCTAGAGCCTCCGTCAGCTGGAGCCTCTGTCAACTGGAGCCTCCATAAACTAGAGCCTCCGTCAGCTGGAGCCTCCGTCAGTTGGAGCCTCCGTCAGCAGGAGCCTCCGTCAACTGGAGCCTCCATCAGTTGGAGCCTCTGTCAGCACGAGCCTCCGTCAACTAGAGCCTCCAATAGCTGGAGCCTCCGTCAACTGGAGCCTCCATCAGCACCAGCCTCCGTCAACTGGAGCCTCCGACAGCTGGAGCCTCCGTCAACTGGAGCCTCCAACAGCTGGCGCCTTTGTCAGCTGGAGCCTCTGTCAGCTGAAGCCTCTGTCAGCTATAGCCTCTGTCAGCTAAAGCCTCAGTCACCTGGAGCCTCCGTCAGCTGGATCCTCCATCAACAGGAGTCTCTGTCAGCTGGAGCCTCTGTCAGGTGGAGCCTCCGTCAGCTGGAGCCTCCGTCAGCTGGAGCCTCTGTCAGCTGAAGCCTCCGTCAGCTGGAGCTTCCGTCAACTGAAAACTCCATCAGCTGGAGTCTCCGTCAGCACGAGCCTAGGTCAGCTGGAGCCTCCGTCAGATGTAGACTCTGTCAGCTGCAGTCTCCGTCAGCACAAGCCTCCGTCAGCTGGAGCCTCCGTCAGCACGAGCCTCCGTCAGCTGGAGCCTCCGTCAGCAGGAGCCTCCGTCAGCTGGAGCCTCCGTCAGCAGGAGCCTCCGTCAGCTGGGCCCTGTGCAACTTTTAGGTTTCACCCCCTCCGTGTAAACAAACAGAACAAATCTCTTGTAAATAATTAAATAAATAAAATTTGTCACCGATTCTGTTCATAACTTTTATGGACAGAATTTCTAGGCGCAGCCAAGGTGTTGAGAGGATCCGTTTTGGTGGCCTTAGAATCGCTTCTCTGTTTTTTGCAGATGATGTGGTCCTACTGGCTTCATCAGTTCGTGATTTACAACTTTCACTGGAGCGGTTTGCAGCCGAGTGTGATGCGGCCGGGATGAGGATCAGTTCCTCCAAATCCGAGGCCATGGTCTTGAGCCGGAAAAGGGTAGCATGCCCTCTCCGGGTCGGGGAGGAGGTCCTGCCCCAAGTGGAGGAGTTTAAGTATCTCGGGATCTTGTTCACGAATGAGGGAAAACTGGAGCGTGAGATCGATAGGCGGATAGGTGCAGCGTCCGCAGTGAAGCGGGCGCTGTACCGGTCTGTCGTGGTGAAGAGAGAGCTGAGTCAAAAGGCAAAGCTCTCAATTTACCGATCGATCTACGTTCCCACCCTCATCTATGGTCATGAGCTTTGGGTTATGACCGAAAGAACAAGATCTCGGATACAAGCGGCTGAAATGAGTTTTCTCCGCAGGGTGGCTGGACTCTCCCTTAGAGATAGGGTGAGAAGCTCAGTCATCCGGGAGGGACTCGGAGTAGAGCCGCTGCTTCTCCACATCGAGAGGAGCCAGTTGAGGTGGCTCGGGCATCTGGTTAGGATGCCTCCTGGACGCCTCCCTGGTGAGGTGTTCCGGGCATGTCCCACCGGGAGGAGACCCAGAGGAAGACCCAGGACGCGCTGGAGGGACTATGTTTCTCGGCTGGCCTGGGAACGCCTTGGGATTCCCCCGGAGGAGCTGCTCCAAGTGGCTGGGGAGAGGGAAGTCTGGGCCTCCCTACTTAGGCTGCTACCCCCGCGACCCGACCCCGGATAAGCGGAAGAAGATGGATGGATGGATGGATGAAATAAATAAAGTTGGCTCAGTTAGTAGAGCTGCTGCCTCTCAGCAGGTTCCCCCAGTTCAAATCCTTGCCAGGGGTCTTTCTGGGTGGAGTTTTCATGTTCTCTCCGTGATGTGTGGGTTTTCTCCAGGTACTCCAGTTTCCTCCCACAGACCAAAAACATGCATGTTAGACTGATTGATAACTCTGAATTGTCTCTAGGTGTGAGAGAGTGAATGTTTGTTAGTCTCTATGTGTCCCTGTGATGGACTGGAGACCTTTCCAGGTGTCCATCTCCTCTTGCACAGTGATGGCTGTGACCCCCACGACCCAAAAAGGAAGAAGTGAGTAAAATATAAGGGATGGATGAATGGATAAATAAATAAAACATAAATAAATAAACAGTGGAAGTCTTACCTTATGCCGGGTACCCACCAAACGCGTTTCGGGCAGCGGAAGCGGCCGGTTTAGGTACATTGAAAGTCTATGTGGAGACGCGTCGAGGTGCGGCGAATTGTGAAGCGGCGCGTTTTGAGCGTTAGCGGCGCGGCAGCGCGCTACAGTTCTTTTCCGCGCACGCGACGCGTCCGAAGCAGCCGACGCGTCGAGCAGCCAAAGTTCAAATATTTGAACTTTCAACGTTCAACGCGTCGCAGCAAACAATCGGGAGAGACTCTGCTATGTGATGATGCAACAACGACTGGACTTTTTTTGGACTTTTTAAACTTACCCCATCGAGCCTCCATGAAGAAACCAGCCTCCGGTAAGAAACTTGGCATTTTTACAGTTGCCGCTGTCCCCTGAGCATACGATCATCCCAAACATAAAAAAAAACAAAATGTTTTAATCTCAACAAAGACTTTCGGAGCTGCAGTTCGGCTCATAGAAAACCCACTCAAGTAGTAACCAGGCTCACGTACAACTGATTTTATCTGCCCGGTGTACAAGAAACAAAACAAACGGACCGGAAAAGGAGCCAGACGCTCCTTTCACTGCGCGTCATCAGACGCGTCTTCAGTGTGAACAGATTCTGGTGACAAGCAGCCAAAAGTGTGCGGCAAGAGCGTTTTGACGCGTTTGGTGGGAACCCGGCATTACTGCTCCATGTTCAACCTTTAGGCTATTTCCACAGGTTGGTCTCATTGAGCTATGAGGACTCATTTACAAGAGAGGCCTGTTCCAGACAGAACAAGTACAGACAACAACAACAGTAAACAATGAGTTGTAAGTTTTCCAAGTTGTTTAGCTGTAACAAGTTATTTTAAAAAAGCCCTTGGTGACATCATGGCTGTGTTTAGGGGAGTGGGTCATAAAGCCTCACATCACATGTGAGCAACCTCTGACTCAAAAAACACAAGACAGTTTTTGTAAACTGTGGTGCTGGGCGGGGACCCAAGCTCTATGATAGAAAGAGTCTGAAGGACAAACTGCAACCTATGAAGATAAAGCCTCACCTGGGAACTTACACAACTTGGTTTGAGAGAGGAGTGAAGGAGGCCATCTTTATGAAGACAA
>JBBPBX010020461.1:25021-35570 GCA_038048925.1 Garcialebias charrua | reverse complement strand
TGTTTTCTGTACTAGGGATGCACGATCCACATTTTCTTACTTCCGATCCGATCCTTAAATCTGGGTATCGGCCGATACCAATCCAGTTCCGATATCATCATCACCATTGATTTTATATGAGGCTGTAATAATCTCCTCTCAAGTACAATGTGTACACATATATGCATGCATGTCCAAAAAGGCAACTTGAGGTAAATTTTATTAATGTTGGATAAGTTTCAAAGTTACGATTACCGGTAAATCCTGCTAACACAAAACGTTTTTTTATTTTTTATTCTTAGCTTTAAAGTGGATATTAAAGGGATTGTTAGTTTGAAGTTATTTTATATATTCTTTTAAATAATGGGGTGATATAAAAAATTTTTAATTTTTTCTGCACTCTTTTCATTCAATGTTTTCTTTTTGATGATTTGTTTTATTCCGTTTCTTTTAAATGAATGAATAAATTAATTAACTACAATATTATGTTATGTATTATGTTATGTATTATATGTTTTTCTTAGCTCATATCCTAGATGTTACTGTTTTTCTCTTACATTTTGTTGTTGGATGTAACTGGGACCCTGTGTACATAATCTCATTTCATCACTTACGGTACTACATGTGGTGCAAATGACAATAAAGACTCTCTCTCTGACTCTGATATTAAATTGCTTTACATCTGCTAAGTTCATGGTATAAACCAACACAGACATGTTCCTATTTTTAGTATTTTACATTGCTTTATAATGAAGCCGTTTATGTTTTGGTTTTTATTTTATACAGTTTTCTTTTTTAATTAAAATGCTTTTTTATGATTGTCTACTGTTGTACTGATAAATATCTCCTGGAGGGTAAACTATATCTTGGCTGCAAGTATCAAGCTGTGAAATTCTTCATTTTCTACAGCTGATAGCTGTTGGTCATTAATTACGATGAAGTTTAGCAACTTCTCGTTAAACATTCGAGCTCCGTGGCTTCAGCGATGTGTTTTTCTTGTTTAATCCGGGGCGGGCGCTCTGATTTCGGTCAGCCGCTCTCAGCCTGTCCCTCCACCGAGACGGGGAGACGGCTGGTCGGGTCGGGGTGCCTGTGTTTCGGTTCAGCAGGAGTGGTGTCCCGCTGAAGCCCCGGAACTCGAATGTCCAACGTAAAACTAACTTGACCGCGGTTTAATGTGGCGCTATGCTCTGCAGACATTGCACGTTGCTGCCTTGTGGTGTTTGGGGTAAAATACTTCCACACAGCGGACATGTTAGGATGAAAAGTTGGCTAGCTGTTAGCTACAGTGCTACTGCACGTTGTAGCTGGCTGCAAACTATGAAATGGATTTCCTGAATGTGAGCGGGTCTTGTTACTCTGGGTTCATGAGACACGCCTCCGTTCACGCAGAGGTTAGAGAAGGTGAGCTTGTGATCGGAAGATCGCCGGTTCAAGCCCCGGTACCGACAACATCAAAAAATGTGGGTGGAAAAAGGTGAAACACCCACACCTGCCTCCACCCTCATTCGCCCCACTCTGGGCCCCTGAGCAAGGCCCTTAACCCCCACCATCTGCTCCCCCCAAAAAAACAGGTCTCTCTTGAAAATGAGTTCTCGTGGCTCAATGAGACTACCTGGATAAATAAAGGGTAAATGAAAAAAAATCTATTCCATAGTTTGAAGCCAACGTGCATCATGGATGGGAAATATCGGCAGGTTGGATCGGAAAATCCGATACGTAAATTATGCTGGTATTGGAGGCCGATGCCGATACCGGATCGGCCCCATCCCTAGTTTATACAGACATTTATGAAAGGATATAAAAAAGCTTCCCAGTACATAATATGATAGTTTGACTGTTTTACAAACCTGCTGATTAGTTAAGTCATTCTCTCTACAGATTGGTTTTCATTGTACACGAGAATACACAACATATTTTCTTGATATTGGATGAACTGGCAATTAAATATATACAATGTACAATCATTAAAATGTGCATACAAGATTGGTTTCTCTCAGGCTGCAAAACAAGAAAATTTAGTCAACAAGGGATGTGCATGTTTTAAACCACCATAGTTGTGATTTCAACTCAAACGTTCTTTAAAAAAAACTCACTCCTGTTGATTTAAGCTCTGCACTAGATTATTTCTGGCACAAACATACATGTAATGAAACCAGGACCTGGGCTGGAACTTAATCCAGGTTTACTACCAGAAATAAACGTGAACCTGTTTTGCAACATCCTTATAGTAAACATTAAGTCCACCACAATGATACTGTAATCCCTTCAAATTATTTAATATGCAGGAAATTACAGGAGTTTTCTTACATGTTTAAATATAAATACATTTACCCAACGAAACTACAATTTTATTGTTTTAACTTTTGAACTAAGGACTGTCTGGGTGTTTTTTTTAATACATGACTGTATATCTGTTTTTTTTTTAGTACAATATCCTGAGACCTGTGACTATAATTTGAAAACAAGTCTGCCTCTCTAACACTGATTCATCTTTATTTTACAGCAGCTTTTGAAATGCACCATACTGCAAGCTAACAGGCCCCTCATCATCACATCATACTGTAAAAAACACATGACATTACATTATCTTTGTATTCAGGGGCTACACGATATAAAATCCCGCCACTTCAACACAAATGTGTCGTGAACAGGTGAAGTGGGGACAAAATTAAATTGTAAACAGAGACCGGAGGTGGGTTACGCCACTTCAAGGTTTATTAGAGGCTGTGGCGTTCAGGCCTTTTTATACCAAGCTATGCTAATATGCTAACTCTGTTACTGATGAATTCAAAACGCACATATATACTATTAGTGGTCCAACGTGGCAAGCTGCATTAATATGTAAATCTGCTGTCGTGACAGGTGTCTGTTGAACGCTTAGTAGCTTCATTAGCCTGTAGCTAACACCCCCACACCCTCAACGCAAACGGACAAAAGGCCGAACATCTGCGAGTGTCAACACCTGCTACACTACGATGAAGACCCGTGACAAAACCACTGTCTTTACTTGTCGGGCACTGCGAGTGTGTTTTTGAATAATCGGCTATTTTAATAGCGAAGAATCGGAGCTGTCATCCCACCCCTTGCGTCTCTGCTTTTACCACGTCACTGCACTGTCCAACGCTGCGGAAATGCACCGCTAACGACAGCTAATGCTAACCGAGTGCTAACTCCGGAGCTTACCCGTGTCTCCGATGATGATGTATTTGAAGAGATACGCGTACGCCATGGCCTCTGGGTTGTGCGGTCAGCCGTCTCAACCGTTACACCTTCGTAAAACCTAGTGTTAACCGTGTAAAAAGAGGATTTGACAGCTTGTCAGCCTGGTTTTTTCTGTGTCGGTGCTCAGGAAGGAACAATAAACAGCCAGAGCCTCAGCTCAACGTCACACGGTCCGCCCCCGCCACGCTACAGAATGATGCGTTCAAGTTCTGCTCGGAAACTACGCACGGTACACCCAAAGTCCTGATGTACAGTACATGGTTTGAATCAGTTGGCGTGTGCCCCACGGTACAAAGACTATTAGAAAAATGACTGTATCAAATTCTGTCGTTCGAGCAATTATTCAAGTGTCTTTGATGGGAGACCAAATTTGTTTGTTTGTTTATTGTTTGCACAAAAAGAAACAACACATATAAAAGAAAAGTTTAAAAAAAAAAGTGCAGGACAGGTCATAAAAATACGGAGCCCCCGAGGGGACATGGGGGAATTTTTTTTTCTTTGCGTGCGCACGCAAACCTTTTGCGTGCTCACGCAAAAAGGTTTTGCGTTTGCACGCAATATAGTGTTATCTCACAGATAACAGCACACACCCATTGAGGTTCATGCAGGAGTTTGTGACTTGGCGCTATATACATAAACTGACTTAAATTGAAATTTGAAATCAGCCTTAAATATAAGGATGTCCAGTGTGTGCTGCAGTGGTAACAGTCATTTTATGTTGTATATTCCACGTTCACGCTCCGTGGATTCACCTGTCACTTCCCAGGGGTGTAGCCAGAATTTTATGAGGGGCGATTCCTTTAAAATAAATGTAGACCTCACAAGAGAACTATTTACAAAACAACAAGAAATATAACAATACATGAAATGAAAGGAAGCAGAATTTCCACCATTTTGTTCAGTTCAAATTCAGAGGAGCAACACTTTTATTATTTTCTTCTTCTGCTTCCTTTCATTTCATGTATTGTTATATTTCTTGTTGTTTTGTAAATAGTTTTCTTGTGTTTTTTAAATCTGGAATGAATAAATAATCTAAAAAAATAAAAAAAGTAATACCATGTGGGAATCGAACCCACTAGGTCTGGATAAGGTTTAGAGCAGCTACCAGCGCAATGCTTTTCCAGTGAGCTACCAGGACATGTCTGTCTCTTGAGGTTTACATTTATTTTAAAGGAATCGCCCCTCATGAAATTCTGGCTACACCCCTGGGAAGTGACAGGTGAATCCACGGAGCGTGAACGTGGAATATACAACATAGAATGACTGTTACCACTGCAGCACACACTGGACATCCTTATATTTAAGGCTGATTTCAAATTTCAATTTAAGTCAGTTTATTTATATAGCGCCAAGTCACAAACTCCTGCATGAACCTCAACGGGTGTGTGCTGTTATCTGTGAGATAACACTATATTGCGTGCGAACGCAAAACCTTTTGCGTGCGCACGCAAACCTTTTTGCGTTCGCACGCAAAACCTTTTGCGAGCGCACGCAAAAGGTTTGCGTGCGCACGCAAATAAAAAAATTTTCCCCATGTCCCCTCGGGGGCTCCGTACAACCTAATTGGGCTTACAAGTGCACCCCCCTTTCTAAAAAAAATAAGAAGAAAATTATAAAAGCTTTATACAAAGGTAAACTTACATCTTACTTAAAACACACACAATTACATACCAGAGCAAAAGATAATAGTTGGCATTACATGTAAATACATTTAAATTGTCAAAAATATTAAAATGATCAATAAAAAGTTAGAAAATCTATAAAGTGTGTTTAAACTTTCTTTTAAATACAGATAATGTTGTACATGATTCACTTACTTGTTTTAAACTGTTCCACAGCACAACACCCTGATGCATGAATGAAAATTTAGCAACAGTGGTTCTACAGAAGAGGATATGTAAATCACACCTTCGTCTTGTAGAGTATGAATAATAATAAGAATTAAACTCAAAGAAATTATGAAAATATTTAGGTAAAGAAAGTGGAATACATATAACTTTATACATCAGGATTTCTGTTTGATACTTATTCACATCTTAGGTTGTAAGAATTTTTAACATACTATCTCATACTTATGAGATAGTATCTCATAATTATGAGATAAGATGTCATAATTATGAGATACTATCTCATAATTATGAGATAGTATCTCATAATTATGAGATAAGATGTCATAATTATGAGATAATATTCAAGATTCAAAGATTAAAAGAGCTTTTATTAACATTGCACCAGTTTTCACCAATACAGCGTGATTATGTATGCACAGTCATCCTGAAGATGGGGTGAGTGTGTAAAGCTGCTGCTTATTCAGAACACATGACATGTTCTTCAGCGCGGCCTCTCTCATCCGTGTCGGGATGAAGGTCAAAGGTGTAAAAAAAGGAAAGTACCATGAGGGTCACAGCGTTGGTATTAAAAAAAAAGTATCACATTTTGTCTGCCAAGACACCGCATGACACAGTAAAAACTATACCAATAAGCACATTTAAGACAGTTACATGTTGCATGTTGAGACTGAGGCAGGGAGGTTTCTGTCCATGAGACATTCCAGATAGCGACAGTCTGACCAGCCGGCCTCCGATAACGCTCATAGAAAAGTTCTCCGGGGGGGGGGTAGCAGACAAGACAAGAGAGCAGCTGTTTTGTCCACAGTAAAGCACATCTCAGGAGAAATTAGATATCCAGCCTTTTTCAAGGCTGTTTCCAAGGGAGTCAGATAAGAATTGACAAATATTTTCACTTCAGGCTCACATTGTAATTTCTGCAGCCTTCAGTCTGTAAGGGCGACTCTGTTCCAAGTGATCCAATTCGGGACTTTTTCCACTGATCCAAGCTCTGACCTCAGATGTTGACCACAGCGTCCAGAGTCCCAATCCGAGGGTGATCTGTTCACCCTCTGGATAAGCTCGCAAACAGCTGATTTCTCGAGGTCACCGCGCAGACCAGACGTCGGGTGCTCCAGGCATTAAGTCCTGCTGAAGTCTCCCTCTTTTGCGATAGGCCAGTGCTCCACAAACGCCAAAAAGCAAAGCGCTGCCATCGTAATCCAATATAATCCAGATTCTTCACCTCCACAGAGCACAGCACAGAGAGCGAGACGCACACCATCCACACCCACAGGAATCCATGGCGTATCCTCTTCGTCACTCTGTGAGGGTGGACTGGCTCCCCTTGTGCCTTTTCTTCTGTAGAAATCTTGTTCGTAGAATCGAATGCCCAAACCTCCAATCCATCTTAATTTGCGTTTGAGGTGCTTTGCTGAGGAGCTGCAGGCGCAGCAGGGGGGGGGGGAGGACGGGAGAGGAAAGGACTAGCAACTACCTCCGTCGAGAGCCAAGGTTGAAGTAATATCTCATAATTATGAGAGATACTATCTCATAATTATGACATCTTATCTCATAATTATGAGATAGTATCTCATAATTATGAGATAAGATGTCATAATTATGAGATCCTGAGTCAATTTTTTATTTATTTGGTGAATGCAATGCTCTTCCGTAGATGTCTGTTTACAGCAACAATATAAATAAATCTTGCAACCAAGCGTTTAGAGAAGTCTCAGAAAAAAACAATTGAAATTTATGGACAAATTCTAGTTTAGGACTTTGAAACTTTATGCATAAGGAAATCTTGGACAACTTGTTTTTGTAGCGTTCTACATACTGGATCACATCCAGCTAAAGTTTAAAAAAAGTCCCACTAAATTTTCTAATTGTACACTATTAAATATCATATCTAGCATACAGTTGAGGTAAGTTTATCAGGTAGGAAAGCAATCAAGTTCAGAAAGAAAAAGCTTTAATTGAAAAAAGAAAGATTATCATGGTTTTAACTTTGTAAATGAGAAGTAGTTTTTTGTAAGACACAGTGAGCAGTGCACTCTTTTTGGTGCAGAGTGGTTTCATGATGCATATCTCCACTTGAGTCAGAGTCAGAGAGTCTTTATTGTCATTTGCACCGCATGTGGTACATGAGATGAAAACGAGATTATGTACACGAGGTCCCAGTTACATCCAACAACAATGAAAGAGAAAAACAGTAATAACATCTAGAACTAACTAAGAAAAACATCAACTAGTAATACACTAAGCTTAATATAGTGGGAATAAACAGCAGCACGAACATGAGTTTGTATGAGTAGATGGTCACAGATGAACACAGCAACAAGAACAGATCAGCATCACACACAGCAAATGGTGGCAGCAAATAGAAAATCTTCTAACCCAGAGTTGAACCTAAAAGTTGTGTCTGACTTCTTTTACAAGGCTCATCAAACTGCATCCATAATTGTTTCCTAAAAGTTTTATCAGAAGCTGCATTGTGGTTTGTTAACAGACATAGTTGACTCCGAATACTTAATCATCTTTATTTATTTATAGAGCACCGTTAAAGCAGATAAACTGCTATCAAGGTGCTTTACAACATCAAAAAGAAATAAAAAAACAGAAAACTGTAACACACACTAATGCTAACTATGAAATTAACAGCAATAAAATACCATCAAATATCATGTGATGAAACAAGATTATGCACCGTATTTTCCGGAATATAGGTTGCGGCTTTTTATCATTTTTGCATGCCCTGCGACCTATATTCAGGTGCGACCTATTTATGGCTTTTTATCACTTTCGGCGAAACACATTTCTAAATCCAGCTCATTTCACAATTACGTTCATTTATTAAGGAAAAGTTTAGCTCAGACACATATTTGCTATAATTTTTAATCAAACAAATAATTGTTTTTAAGTGTTAATCTTCTTAAAAGTCTTGCTGTGTGCTCCTGTGGAAGCAGACATTTGCAGCAGAGCTAAACACGGTCCACATTTCCGGGTTGACTCAGCGGTGACTCGTCACGTCAGCGGTGGATGACGCTTTATATTGG
This sequence comes from Garcialebias charrua, assembly GCA_038048925.1. NCBI lineage: Eukaryota > Metazoa > Chordata > Actinopteri > Cyprinodontiformes > Rivulidae > Garcialebias > Garcialebias charrua. The sequence goes on along the minus strand of JBBPBX010020461.1, from coordinate 27,481 downwards.
CGGTGACGTAGGTGCGACCTATATTTAGGTGCGACCCGTACAGTATATGGATTTTTCCAAATTTTTGGCAATAATTGGACAATGCGACCTATATTCCGGTGCGACCTAAATTCCAGAAAATACGGTACACAGGGTCCTAGTTACATCCAACAATAAAATGTAAAAGAAAAACAGTAATAAGATCTAAGATATGAACTAAGAAAAACATAAACTAAAAATACATTAAGCACTAATATCATAGAAATAATGACAACAATTCAATCAAAACTCTTGTTAAATCTGTTAGCACTCAGAATACATGTCGACTCCTTTCCACACAACCACACACAAATACAGTAGATGCAGGGATGCACTGTATATGCATGTATTGTATGTAGATATGTAGATGTGTATGTGAATGTATATGCATGTGCTTGTATGTATGTATATATATGGGTATATATATTTATAGAAATTTACTGCAAAGCCATGAATATTCTAAGTTCTTTATACATATGTATTTTGTTGTTGTGTTTTGTCATGTTCTTTGCAGATGTACAGACAGTGGTCGGGTGTTTTGCCTGGTGCTCTCTTTGTGTACTGTATATTTCTTATATTTTGTAGTCTTACTTTCCAATTTTCCTTTTTTTTTCTTTCCTATTATTTAAAATAAATAAAAAAAGAATATATGTTGGGGATCAGCCTCAGTTACTGACACAGCAAATTTTAGTTCATTGTGTGCAAGAATGACTGAATTATAGCCATTTTTAAAGATCAGTCTTGAATTGATACTGGTTTTATAAAGTCTTTAAGATGTTTTTATTCAACCGGGCCTACAAAGGAAGAGAGAAGCAGCTGTGATATGTGGCTGACAAGACCTGATGATTAGGATTACACATGAAAGATAGAGGCAGATTTTGGACGATTTAAACCTGCATTCTACCAAATAACCACCAGAGGGAGCCATAACCAGCTGAATATAAAAAATGAGAAACTTCTTGTTCTCCTTGATTCTGTACATTAGGACATCTGCTTCTTGTGTGCAGATTTGCTTCAGTCTCTTATTTGTTTATTTATTTATTTATTTATTTATTATTATTTACATAAATTATATAAATTATTATAAATAAATAAATAAATAACATTTTAATTTATTATAAATACTATATATAGTTATTTATTTGATTTTCATGTTTAGTTTGCAAAGTATTGTCACGCTTAGAGTGAAACAGAACGGAGTCAAAAGACAGGACTTGGTTCATATTTTACACAGACCAGGGGAGATAAAGGCTCACTGAGGAGTTTGAGTTTACTCAAATATGGACCACCACTTCTGCGTGTTCTGGTTTTGGATGTACGGTGGGGAAACAAGGGAGACTGTCTTCATCTCTGTGGCTCCAAGGACTGTTTCCAGATAAAGAATGTAGGGTAATTAATCATCAGCCTGGAGGTAATGTGTTAGGAAGAAAAAAAGAAATGAACCAAAAGAAACAAGAGTTGGACTGATACACATTTTGTTAACTTAGCTTCTCAAAAATTAACTTAACATGTTGTTGGCCACAAGTCTATCTTTTGTCATTAAAGAGAAAAAACTTATTTAGGACCAATGCTATTTTAATATTAAATGGGAGACATTTGTTTGGGGTACAGCATGTAGGACAACAACTAAACCTATTTTTATTTTGCAAAAAAGAGCTGTAAGAATTATAATGAGGATATCTTATTGTCATCCTTCTGATACTCTATTTTGTAAATTGAAATCACTTAAGTTTTATGATTTGGTTGATTATAATATTATTTTACTTATGTATAAGGCTCATACTTCCTCACTACCATCTAACATTCAAACCTATTTTGTGAAAAGGATTAGTTGCTGCAATTTAAAGGGAACAGAAATGTTTGTTAAACCTAAGTTTAGAACCAGTTTAAAGGGTAGGTCTACAGAGGCATTGATCTTTGGAATAGGACAATGTAAAAAATATGAAGTCCATACTAATATTTAAGAAAATGATTAAAACTATTTTGTTGAAGAGTAACATTTAAGTTGATTTTAATTTAACAAATTATAATATGCATTTTGATGAGACTGTATACTTTTGTATTACAAATATGTATATTAATGTTTGAACTGATAGTTTGAATTGATTGTTTGATAAGGAGCAGATATGATAAGAAATGTTTTCTTCTTCTGCTTCCTTTCATTTTATGTTTTTTGTTTAATTTTTATTTTTAAAATTGTCATTGTTTTAATAAGAAATGAATAAAATTATACAATACAATACAATAATTCGTAGTTTTATTATATATTTTTTGTCCACCTTGATATGATCAATGCAGGAGAACAGTTTGGTCTTTCATTTTCCACATCCTGCCATTTTCTGTCTATTTTCTTTACCGTTGCTGTTCCTGGTCTGTGGCCTCCAAGAGAAACACAAGTGTGACCTTCCTGCCAGCATTCCAACACACACACACACACACACA